>CAIGRB010163812.1:0-18948 GCA_903798255.1 Fraxinus quadrangulata
ATGTAAATGTTGGAATTGTAATGAAGAAGGACATATAAGTACTGAATGCCCAAAAAAGAAAGTTATGCTATTAATTACAGATTTTAACCAAATTAAAGATGAATGTAAAAAAGTTAACTTTGAAGAAATAGAAATTGATGAAGAAATTTTTGAATAAAAAGATTCACTAGAAATATCTAGTGAAGACGAATAAAATTGTAAAAATAAAACTAATTTTTAAAAATATTCAAAAATTTGAGGACATGTTTTGCAATAAAAATCAAAGGGTAAAATTGATATTTTACACATTTTATTAAAAAACCAGTTGACCAAGTCCATTTTTGAAAATCTCCTAGAATATTTTTTGTACACTAAGAAGGTCCAATTTTAAATTATAGTTGATAATTCTTTAAATGCGTGGTTGAACCGTGTAGAAGGTAATCACGGCAGAAGTTATAATTTGTGAATCCGCGCAAAGAAATTTCTACGAAAACCCGATAAACCATGTACGTATGATCTTGAAATCTTAACCAAACCCAGATCGACAATTGAAGGATCACTCATAAGGAAAAAGGTGAAATGGGTTGCTTTGCTTGCTTCGATGGAGGAAGCAAGCGGCAGAGAAAAGAAGAAGAGCGTTTGGCCTCTGAAGAAGCTCGTGCTAAAGCCGCCGAAGCTGCCCAGAAAAGGTAATTTCATCCCTCTTTCTATCCATATTTGTGTGCTTTTTTGACTGTTGTCGTATGATTTTGGGTAATTTTTATGACGTTATTTGTTTGAAATTAATATGATTTTCTGGGATTTTTGTCTTGGAAGCATAGTTGACAGTTAAGAGAGAAGGGTGTTGTCATATATGAAAATTGATTATCAAAATCAAGAAAATTTTCATCATGGCCCGGATATAAACCCTTCAAAAGGGAAATTGTTTGTAAATTTTAGCCAAATATTCCCCCCCTTGTAATTTTAAGTTTCTACCTTTTGTTTGACCGAAATTGTTTGTCTTGCAAAATTTCTTCTATTTTTTGTAATAATTGAACTAACTTGTGAAATGAATGTATATTTTTAAAAGTCTGTGTATGCATGCATCTCCAAGTGAATTGATTTTATATGAAATATTCTCAAGATATTAGGAATGAGAGAAGAATTAGCTTTAGGAAGAATTAGCATATGGAATTGGAATGTAGTAACTTTGTATGTTTGCATGTGGGAGGAAGCGAATTGTTATAGTTATCTTGTTTATCCTTGATTGATTTGCGATGTTGAAAATATATCAGTAGAGCACACTTCAATCTTCTGAAAGATCTAGGAATATCACTTACAGTGACAAATTCATAATCTGTTTATTGATTTTATATGAAATATTCTCAAGATATTAGGAATGAAAGAAGAATTAGCTTTAGGAAGAATTAGCACGTGGAATTGGAATGTAGTAACTTTGTGTGTTTGCATGTGGGAGGAAGCGAATTGTTATAGTTATCTTGTTTATCCTTGATTGATTTGCGATGTTGAAAATATATCAGTAGAGCACACTTCAATCTTCTGGAAGATCTACATCCGAATATCACTTACAGTGACAAATTCATAATCTGTTTATTGAACTTTTTCCTTCAATGTAATGTCAATTTTCATTTCAATTTTCACTTCCTTTTTCATGTCTAAGATTAAAATATCTTGTGGCCTCTTGTTCTCATTGTCATGTTCCTAATGATGAAGAATCGAGAAACTGTGTTCCAGTGTGGATGTATTGCGAGTTAAACTCTTACTTTGAACGATTCATCATTCATCGAATTCATGGTAGAAATTTGCAAACTCTTCCTCGTAGCTTTTAAGGAATTGCAGTGTTGTACAAATTTTCTGTCTTGAAAGAGAAATTTCTTTTGGATTCCTCAAGTTAGTCCTTAAATCCATGCAATCAACTTCGACACCTACGTGATCTGGGACAACCTTTATTACAGATGGCAATGGGGCGGGTATGGGACATGTCGGACACTCTCGTCCCGCCGAGTAATTTTGTTACCTTGCCCTATTCTCATACCTGGTTAAAGCTAGATAGAACGGGGCAGGGCGGGGTAGGTCTCATGCCCCATTTATCGCCCCATTTTATTTTTTATTTATTTTATTTTTTGTGTTTATCTTTTTTTATGTCTTTAGTTAGTAAATATTATTATTTTTTACCAATTTGTTAAAAACAATTATGTTCTCTTTAAAAATGATGATAAATCTATTATTTTTATTTAATAAAAAATTTTAATTTGAAATTAACTTTAAATTGGGTGGATAGCGAGGCGGGGACTATGTTTCCCATACATGTCATGTGCCCGCTTCGGGACAATGACCCTCGTCCTATCTCCACCTGGCTTACCCAGTTAGGTGCGGGGCCCACAGGTATCGGGTAGAAAGATTTTTTTTGCCATCCTTAGCCTTTATCAGAAGAATTAAACCTTGCCTTGAATTTAAAGTATAGACTGTAAAGAATACAGGAAGAAAAAGAAGAGAAGACATTGAGAGAACCTTATGATATCTCCGAGGATAACATTTATAATAATGTAATGAAATCTCACCATTATTTTGCAAAAATTGGAGACAAATACTTATTCCAACTCTACATTGATTGAGACAAATTAAATTATGGGACCCCAAGATTGGAATTTTACGAGGATATTAATCCACAAGACTAGGAAGTAGGAAAATAATAATTATATTTGAATGAGGATTTGAACAATTGATTTATTACCCAACCTAACAAGACAAGGAGTCCAAAAGTGCTTAAAAACATTAACCTTCCCAGCCGCACAATGAAGTGTTCAAGCTCATCTTCATATAAATGAGCTTCCTGAGTTGAGTCAGAGTACCTCAGTTAACTAAAGTGAGTTTAGGAGTTTAGGAATGTGTTGAAGCTCAGGTTGTCACAACTCTTGAACTGGTCTTGTATGAGTACTCTGGCCAATCCCTAGTGGCTTGAGTCTATTTATAGCTATAGTCGGTATTGAAAATAATGTTAAGTGAGGTGCTGTGGAGAGAGAGATTTCTAGGATTGGGAAAACAACATGGCACTTGGCAGTGAGTTTGCTGGATAAGTGTTTTGAACCCAGAAAGGAAGCAACCCAAGTTGTGATGGAAATAGTTGAAAGGAAAAATTGGAAGCCTTCCAGTCGAATCTTATTCCATGAAAATCCCCAAAGAGTCAAAAGGAGGTTTTCCTTGAAAATGAATGGATAAGATATCCACCTCAGAAAGTGCAATTATTTGTATAGAAAGCAGCCCAGGACTTTCAAAAAGTTAAGAAAGATCAAACCATCTGATTGTACTTGATATATTGTATCCTCGTATGGTGAAAGCAAAATGCCAGTTGTATGAGCACTTTTTAAAACTGTTGTGTGTTGTTGGAAGCTTTTTCTAAATATTGTTTCAGATGTTATAGTTGAATTTTTTACGACCAATGATTCAAAATGTCATCGTATTGCATTTCTACTTTGATAACATATTAGCTTGCAGGCAAGAACAGTTTGAGCACTCCGCAGCAGGAAGGGCTGCTAAAGCACAGCTAGCAGCTGTGTCCAAACAATCTAATAATAACAGTAAAGATGGACCAGTTCTTAAGGTATTATCAAGCATCATGTATCATTATTCTGTAGTGGATTCTTGAATGTCTTGCTCTATACACACCACATTCTTATGATTTTTCCTTTTCATCTTGCATAAAATTTTCGTTCTTTTAAAATTGTTAAATTTGGTTTACGTTCTGTTTATCACCTGATTTTTTTCCTAAATCTTTGCCTTCAGTGCAAATTTCGAGCTTGATATATTGGAGTTGACTCTTCCCATGTTATGTATGCATTTCTAAATAATTTATAGAATCTGGAAGTGATTCTTCAAATTGATTCCTTACCGGTTCATTATGTTAATGCAGTGGCAGATGGGATGATGTTTAGTCTTTATGTGTCTGCCTTCAATCATCCAATGTAAGTAAGCACAGTTTTCATTCTATATATTATATTGCAGACTGTGTTCTGGTGTGTACGGAGTTTGAGTTTTGTTTTTGTTGAATGTAGCGAACAAGGCACATGTGAAAATTTTCATGTCACATTATTTAACAAGTAAATGATGTTTTGAACAGAATAGATGTTTCATTAGTGTACCTAATTGTCTTTTGATAGTTTGATTGGGATAACAAACATTTCCTTGTGCAATTAATTAGTGTCTCTTTGTAGAGGCCATATTGTTGAATAGTGATAGGACCCAAACAGTGGGCTGTGATGTCATATGAGTTACATGTCTTAATTTATTATTATTATTTTTAAATCTTGGTGGTGTGCCGAACCATAAACATTGGATTGTTTGTATATGTAAATTTATGAATTGAAAGGTAAGCAGAGGCCTTAACTGTATCAAAACAAAATATACCCTAACACATTATATTTGATCGGAATGTGGAAACTGACGACAGCGGATAAATCATAAGTTGACGACCGATGCCAATAAGTTCAAATACACAAAAAATGTTGGGAAGAATATCAAAATCATTGAACATGTTAGAGCAATGGTAAATATAAGAAAAACTAGTTCTATTTTATAATTCCCAACAAAATGTAACATTGCCAAAACAAGATGGAAACTTTTAACTTAAAAACTAATAGTTATGTAAGACAATAAATTAAAATACCAAAAAAAATTCAGACTCTGTTTCTTACTTTTATGCCTGAAATAACTTGCAATTTATTAAGTCGTCCTGAGGAAAAATAGCTCGATGCCAAGATGATATAAAGCTTGACACCTCTAACTCTTATTCCTTTTTCAACGAAAAAAAAATGAAAAATCAAAATGTTGTCTTATTTTGAGCCCCAATTATGACATCCCTTCTCCCCAACTTTCAATGGTTCATTAGAATTTAAAGTCATTCCTTCTTTCCTCATTTATTATCGTTTTGAGATGCAGGATTACCTTTATCGTTGCAAGGGTCTTATTTTAACGTGCAACGGTCTTGGCATGAAATGTTCGATATGGTAGAGCTAACGCAAGCAATTTTGTGGAATTGCACACACGATTAGAGTGCTGTTTATACGTGTTAGGACCTTAGATGCAGTATGGCTATATTTTTGCCATACATTTTCTGCTGATTCTCAATGTAATAGGCGTGCAGTTTCACTTCCATTAGGGTTTAAATACTTTGTCTTTTCTTCATCCGTATAAATGGAAGATGACTATGTAAACTTATGTTGTTACGGTCAAATCTTATTTATACCCTTCTGTTTCATCAAAATGTCAACTTCTTGTCGATTGTTGATACTAAGTTGGCGATGACTTAACAACACTGAAGTTTCGCCTTATTTGGCATTAGTATTTGTTTTGATCTGAATAATCGAAACTGGATGAACTGTTTGCAATAGCTATAGCTGTATCGAACAATAGACAAAAATGCCTTCTACTTCCATGAACTTGAATCAAACAGCTACTGGTACTTTCACGGATTCAAGGATCTTATCATCAAGCTCAAATTTTACCTCTTTCTTGTCTCTTCCAATCTTGACATATTCATCGAATCGCTCCTTCAAGTCTTCTGGAAGATTTGTTGTACCACTCCACCCTAGAATCTCCTTCGCAGCTCGTGGCTCAGCATAGAAATGCTGCAAAAGTACAGTAGTCAAAATTACAGAATGTGCAATTGGCCAAATATTGTGATAGCACAATCATTTTTACAATTAGATCAATTATAAAGGTTTCACAAGACATTGCTCGAGAAGGGGTAGAATTTGAAGAAGTGTGAAATTTTCTTAGTCAAAAGATGGATAGAACCGATCTCTGCTTGAGGGGAACCATGATTATATGTGCGGGATATGATGAAGTGTACAAGAGATGGGCAAACATAAAGTCCTATGTTGACTAGACACGAGGATGATGTTGAGTTCACGAGGTAGTTAGACTACACCTAATAAATTAACCTTTTAGAAGGAAACCCATGTTCGGACATAGTTTATGATGATAAAATGAGGTCAAGCCATACCATGTTGCGGAAAGGAAATGCTTTCTTTGCATCGACTCCAACTGCTTTCGGATCATAATTTACTATCTCAACAGGGAGCCCTGCAGCTTGAGCACACAGTTTCGCCATTCCATTCAACGTCACAGCACGGTCACTAACACAGTTGAAGATGTTACCACTTGCAGCAGCTGGATTTTCAACAGCCAAAGTGAGCATGGACGATAAGTCACGGACATGAGCAATGTTAGTTAGCTGCATCCCGGAGCCAGGAATTGGGACGGGCCTTCCTCGAACTATACCTGTGAAGCATTGATGAATGTCTTTCAGTATAGAGCTTATGCAGAAGCTGCCAAGTTGTACATGTTCGGTACGTGAGGTAGGACTCAACACCATAACGAACACGATTTTAGCTTATCATGCACTTACGGTCAAAGAACCATTCCTCGCAATCCTTGTTGTTGCCGGTGCCAATCATGTATTGTGGACGGAATACTGCCCAATTTTCGAAGATCTCTGACATGTATTTCTCAACTCCAACATGGCCAGCATCTGCTTTGACTGCTTCCTGTAATATCAAGATTATAGTTTCTGAAAATCTTGTCCATTTCAGGTATACACGTGAGAATTTGCTTAAATTATACCCCTTCAACATGAGGAGGCTCATCAGTTGGCTTGTAAATCCCAGCACTGCTGATAAATAGAAATTGCTTTACACCATTACTCTTGGCCCAATCAGCGACAGGCCTACGACAACGAAATTCAAATAATGTTTCAGAAATCAGATGCAAACAGGGTACATTATGATGCAGTACGTGATATGAAGTTCAGTCGAGGAAGAAACCAAAAGGCTCTGTAAGTGAAACATTACTTTGCATAGAATGATTAATGTTACAAACCTTACTGTGTCCAAGTCCTTGCCATTGTTATCCAATACCACATCGAATGCTTTACCTGTGGAAGACGTAATTCAAACAAATCAAGTCTTGCAGCTGCTCGTATAATTTGTGCATATACGTGTCATGTAGATGAAAAATGAGTCTTGCTTGTACATGAGGAGCGTGTTAAAGACATAATTTAAATAATAAATTTCTCCACTCTCTAGTAGCTTAATTCACAGCCTAATATTTTATACGAGGTGGTTCAATGTTACCTTCTAATACCTTCCCAATATCTGCCGGATCACCCCATACTGTAGCTCCACCAGCACTCACAATTTCCTGCAAATTTTCCCAAATCACCACTCCATTTTCCGAAATTAACCATCCAAAATTTCAATTTTATGGGTAAATTATTAACCATAAACACTTAACTGAAAATCTGTTGAAAGGAGGCTTCTTCATCTTATCAGAGCTCTCTTCACCAACAGTAAAGATATTAACTTCATGGCCAGAACCCAGAAGCTCTTTAGCAAAGTAGAACCCAATAACTGCGTGCCCACCACTATTCGTGTTCACAATAAGCACTTTCTTCTTCTCTGCTGCACTGGCCTTGACAGTAAAAGCAGATACAGAAACTGACTTTCTTGAAACTTTGGGAAGAAAAGATGGAGAAATGAAGAGAGAAGCAGTGAGTGTGTGAGAAAAAGAGGAGACAGAAAGGCGTGGAAGAGAGGAGAGGGAAGAAGAAGAAAGTTTTGAAGATTGAGAGGTGAAGAGAAGAGAGGAAGAGGAAGTAAGAAGAGTGGCCATGGATCTTGTGTGAAGTGAGAACCAGCAGTTTGTGATTGTTGAAGATAAAGGTCTTTCGGGCTGCAATGGATTGGCCCCTTCCAACTAATCTTTCAATTTACTGTTAGCTTGCCGGTAATTTGAGTGTGTGGGTAAAAGTTACTTGTAATATTTGGTCAACACTTTTGAATCTTTTAAGCTAATTTTGTTCAAGCACTAAATCGTAATAATTTACTTTTTTGATATGGTAACACAAAGTGGCTGTAGTTTAGTGGTAAGAATTCCACGTTGTGGCCGTGGAGACCTGGGCTCGAATCCCAGCAGCCACATATTTTTGCACCATTTGTCCCTTTTGTTTTATGCACATTGCACAATCTCATGGGACAAATGCATCTTCAATCATTGAATTCAAGCGCACATAAACAAAGAAAGTTATAGGAAAAATATTAAACCTCAATGCAATGAATCGAATAAGAGGTTGCCACATTCGGCACTGTATTTCTGAAAAACAAAACATTCATTTTTCTTATGAACCCATGAATTCTATTCAACACGACTTGGTATCATTACAAAGTTCGCAAAACATTCAGAAAAAAAAAAGGACACAGCAATTACTACAAATATTGGCTTATCCCAAAAAAAAGAGTAACCTCAAAGATCTATGTTTGAAGGCTACCTAAACTACTGTTGTAGTAACAAAAAGTTAACCAACGCGTACTAAGAAATATCAAGACTTGGCCTTTTTCTCTTTGCGACTGTACTTCCTTTGCTTAACAGATTTCTTAAGATCATCCACGGCGTCAGGAGCAGCAACAGCGGTCGGAGAGCTGCAATTTCCCACCATCATTTGAGGTAATGAATTTGCTGTGCGTTCGGTTGCCTTTCCGGAATTGTTGATCAAAATCACGTCCTTTGGACTAGCCATAACATCCTTCATCTTCTCATACTGTAATCGATAACATTGATAAGTCCCAACATTATGAATACAAAATACTGAAGTTTATGTAAACATTAGTAGAACTATACTAGAATGAAATCAGAAAACATAAGTTATATCTAAAACATTAAATACACAAGCATAATTCTGAAATTCCTGTGTAACCTTGAATCTGTCAATTGAAATGATGAGTAAACAATTATAACTCAAAACACCAAACTCATTATAGAAATGATGAATCAGAGGCTTTAAATAAATTTCTTAGAACATTTTATTTGTGCTAAGTATTTTGTGGAGACCTTTCGTCCAATGTATGCAGAAAAAAAGGATAATAACTTGGGGCAAAGTTTTGCCCCGTGAATGCCTGCCTACTCGAAGGTTATTAGTCCAACCAAAACGATCTGAAATTCAAGTCATTTATTTTCTTTTCTAAGTGCTTAAACAACTGTTAACTTTTCTCATAATAATAATTTTAAGACAATCACAAAAATCTTCCAAATATTACCATGAACAATTGTTCTTACAGTTACGTTAGCAGGCAAATGACCAGAAATAACCAGATGAAGAAACATATTTAATATATAAGATCTAGTTAAAGAGTACCGCTTCAATCTTTCCACGACAAAATTCCAAATTCTTGACTAGCTGTAAATTTTCCTCCATTAAGAAATCAACCTACACATTAAAAGAAGATGGTCAAAATAGGAACACGCCAGAATTATCTTCAGTTGAAACTTCAAATCACCATCACCTTCTTTTGCGAGTCGAAGTACAATCTTTTGTAGTTCATACTAGCAGATGGGCACTTAATTAGTCTTTCAGTAACCTGTTTACCATTTTGATTATGCACACTAATTCATCAAAAAGATAAAGAGTACGGGCATGTTGGATAATTTGAATTAGACAATATTAGGGAAGAAAAAGAAGTCCGAATATTTTCTATTGTACTACCCACAGTGTAAAGCATTATAGCTAAAAATGGAAAGTAACCTTAGGCATATATTCATCAGTAGATCGAACAAAATGGTCAGCATTTTCTTCCACACTTCTTTCAACCATGATTGGCATAGCACTAACTTGCTGAACATTCGGCTCTTCTTCTTCTTCTTCTTCTTCTTCTTTCTCTTCATTGTCGACAAGATCTACATGCTCGGCAACAGGAACAATGACTTGGCTATGAATAGGTCGTACGGAACTCATAACACGACTGGATCGCCTGACAACTGCTTTTGGAGTCTTTGATTGTTTTTTCTTTGAATGCAAGGCATTAGAATGTAAAGGCACTGTGTCCTCAGCAGTTATAGGATCTGTAGCATTTGTGTTGTTTGTATGCAAATGCATTTCCTTCTCAGTATTTTCCATCTCTAAAGAAGCATTGGATGTTTTATCCTGTTAATAAAAATATAAAATCAGATCAATCATAGTTCTGCTTAATAGATTTACAGAAAGTGATTTGCAGTATAATGATAGTATATACTATTTGAAAATAAGCAATGGTGTTCAAATCTCTTCAATATCGCGACAAAATATGTTTTCGAATTACACATGAACAGATTACAGAATAAAATTATAAAGCGACATAACTCAACCAAGCTTTAACACATACTCATCTAGATTCAGCATGGATTCTACTCTTTTATCAAGAGGAGTCTCCAGAGCCTAAACCACGAAAGTTCGTACCCTTTTCGAATACCTCACTCATTATAAATCAATCTTCACTTCTATGTTTACCATTAATACTAGCGCAACAAGATTCCTAGTCGTCACACATATCATAGAATAGGATGAAATCATAGAAGGCAAACGCGTTCCCTCCAAGAAATTCTTGAAGAACCCCACTTATTAATGCTACTTAAATTTGACTATTCTCATATTTCTAGGCAAAGTCATAAATACTCTGCTGCACTAAATGCCTCTAACTAAGGCAAGAGATAATTCCCTTTCTTAATTTGAATATATGCATGAAAAATATCCACCAAAGTTGAATCAAACAGCAACAGCGAGAAGATATTCACATCTTCACTCTCCTCGTAACTTCCGTCACTTCTAACAACAATGGACTTTTTTCACAAATCCCCAACATCCATGTTGCATCTTATATTAAATAATTCGTAAATATACAATATTCTATCCCATACCCAGAAAGGACACTACAGAAAATGAGAAAAAAAAAACCCTAAATCTGCTCCTTTTTCGTGGTCATTGGCATCCAAGAAAACAATTTGAAAGAAATGAAGAAATCAAAAGAAAAAAATATTCTTCTATCAACAATAAAGACTACTTGTGATCATATATAAAACACGCCACGAATGGTTTGCATGCCTGTGTAAAAAGTATTTCAAACGTTTCACGATATTTTTTTTACAATTAAAAGATGATTTCTAGGCATGTTTGTGTGTGTTCATACCTTTTTGGCAGTCTTTTTCGCACCCTTGTCATCCTTCCTTTTCCTCCCAACCATTTCTTCTTCTCAGAGAACACTGATAACACTAAAATAAAAGGAACAGAAGGAGAAAAAAAAATAAGATCAAAAAATGAAAAGTTTCTGTCTCTTTTTTCTTGCTATTGCACTGAAGGCGAAGGGTTATTGACTTATTGGGTTTCTTGTTATCTTCCCCAAGGAAGAAAATTCTGCAGAAGAGAGACGGAGAAGAGAGAGGGGATTGGTACGGAGTAATTACTACTTACCTGATTTAATACGATTGATTGAACTTTTTGTAGTCTGTAAATAAATCTTGAAGGCAATCTTTGGAAATTTGAAATGTATAAATCCCTCCACATCATATTTCCACTTTTTTTGCTTATGTTTGTTTGTGGGCTTTGGTAGCAAATATTTCGTACTTGTCGATTCCGTTCGAAAACAATTTTTTACCTAGTCGATTCTTGACTTCGTTGAAACGATTTTCATTTTATAATTTTTCAATTGTGTTCTCGATTTTCCGCTACAATTGTTAGATTTAACTCGAGTGTCCAAACAATTGTCTTCAATCTCGAAAATTATTAATCCAACATAGAAATATACCCACTTCAAATATTTTGCCTTCACCTCAAATAGGAAGCAAAACACAGTGGAAGCACAGAAATGCAACCCTTTTTTGAAAAAGCAGTAACTAATAAGAGATGCATAATCTAGTATTGGCTCAAGCATCCATCGAAAGCACTACTCATTTCCATCCCAACAAACATTGTGCAATAGACCACCCTCGTGACTATCTAGGATGAGAAATGCTATACAGGCAGTATGACAGATGCACGCAACAAGTTTGCATGCATCTAGAGGTGGATTTAATTTTCAAATCAAATCCACTAACAGATGCATGCGTTTAAGGCAATTTTTACGGATCTCCTGTACAGATAACAAAATTCATCTAGAATTATGTCTCATATTCCACCTCCCGTCACTATTCATTTTGAGGTTAACACCTTACTATATAGGCCCACTCATATTCAATGATATTACATTAATAACTCTATAAAGCCTTTGTTTGTCTATTATTCTTCAAAAATTCTTTTGTTTTACAATTTATTTTCAATCATACGTTCACGTAATAAAATATTTTGCACGTAAATTAAAAAAACTTCTTTACTTTAACTATACATTTTCCAAAAAATACTATTCCAAAGCTTAAAAAATAACTCTTTTTAATGGGCATCAAAGAGGGCAAAATTAAAAATGTAACATTTAGGTGATAATTTAACAAAATTTTGTCCATTTTCATTACCAAAGATTCTTTGTATATCAACTTGCTCTTCTTGTTAGTTGAATAATAGGATTAGGACTAACGGTGCAATTTTTCCATTTAATTTAGATAAGCCACCGCACACAAACGGCGGGGGGATAAGAGAGGTTCCCTTTCACCGCGGCCACCGCCATCCCTCCCGCCTCACCTTTTCTTATTCCACCCACAATCCATCCCCTTTCTACTACTCAAACCCCGTCATCGACTCATCCCTCCAATTTTTCTGCATCCTCAACCGCTCCAAACAAAAAAATCAAATCTTTTACAGTGTCGAGCTCAAGTAAATAATGCCACCCACGAACTCTGTTCCCTGGTGGCTACAAGCGACCTGACTTCAAGGTCCCGAATATCGTGCTCCAGTTAAGCTCCGAGGAGGTTTTAAGGGAACAATAATGTTTTTGACGTAATTGACGATGCAGTATCGGATAGAGTTGGAATCGTGGTGCTCAATGGCGGTTGAGCAAGTGCCAGAAAGCTATACGAGGCTGCGTGTTTACTGAATTCGGTGATCAGGGATCGCACATACTTGTTAATTGACGAGCGCGAGACATTTCAGCTGCTGTTAATGCCTGCGGAGTCTTGCTTTCTGATCAAGGTTATCTTTTTGGCCGGATTGCTTAATAGGTTCATAGATGTATTACAGTTCTACTGGAACCATATTGGATTTATCATTATAATAAGGGCGTTTCGCATTTCCCAGTGCTAACATGATCCAGTAGTTGGATGTGCATTTTGATTCTTAACATGTGCAAGTTTAGTAATCTAGCAATGAATAGATTGGTGCTTAATTTAAGTTACATGATTGTTGGAAGGCCAAGTTATGATGATATTTGTGAACCTTTGAAATTTTAATTCACGACGTTGGACGCCATCATTTGGAAAGCCTCTAAATATTCTAATTTTGTACTGTCATTTGTTGTGATGATATTTCAAAATGCGAGCGTGGTGACCTTCTTGTGGTGTTTGAATCTTGGAACTGAAGGAGATTATGAAATGAAACTCGATCTCAATGAAATGTGCTGGAAATAAACGATGTCTCAAATTAGAATTGGAGATTACGAGAACTATAATGTGTGGGAATTCAACTGTTTTTTCTGCAATTTCTGTTGAGTTTTTTGTATAATCAAGTAAAGGAAAATAATTTTCATTTTTATATTTTTCTTTATGCTTCCCAAGTTCCAATAGATCTTCAAGCTTTATCTATTTATAGAATTTGGATATTTCAACCAGAAATTGACCACATTGTTAATTGTCATCTATCTTCCATCTGGATAGGTCTTCCTAGTATTGTTGCAAGGAATACAATGATGGGTTCAAATACTGAGTCAGTAGTTCTTCCTTTGGTGGCAAGAAATGACCAAACTTCAGATGCTGCATTAGATGCGCCTAATTCTGAAGGTGCTGATTTTCTCATTTATAGTGTTTAGAGGGGGTAGTGATTCTGAGGTACTGGTGAACTCTGTATATGGGGAGTGTAAAAATTCCAATTTTTATCTCAGTCGATTCACTCAGTGATGAGATATTGTTTGAAAAAGCTTTGAATTTACTAAGATTAGGAGCTAGTGGTTTTAGTGGATGAGTTGAACTTGTTCAGATATGAATACTTGAACAAGCTGCTTCTTGGAGACCATGCATCAAATAAGAAAGCAGAGGAAACAAGTCAAAAGTTCCAGTAAGTTCTGGATACTGATAATGGATTTCCTGTAAAGAAGGGGAAGGCTGGCTTTACAAAATTGGACGAGAAGGAGTAACAGTTCATAGAAAAATAGAGGGCAAATTTTCTTGAAGCTATAGGCGCCATCCAAAGAGCTGCACCACTGGTGATCATTTATTAATAAAATTTGGTAGTTGAATTAATTCTTCAAATAAAATTTCTTTACCTGAATAGTGTCCTTGCTTACAGCTAACCTTTGTAATTTTCACATTAAATGGCAGATGGGCGAAATCTCATCAGATATGCTGCTTCTCAACTTGATAAGCCATTTTTATTGGCTATAGTGGTAATTGTGTGCTGAACTCCAACCAATTCTGGTTGCATGGATGTTCATAGGTATTAGCTCTAAAATTCAAATGATTTCTTTCTTCTTTGATTGGTATACTACTTGACGTTTTCAAATTTTTGATGGAATTTTCTTCAAAAAATTAAAATTCTATGCATGCATCTTGTATTTTCTTGCAATGCCCACCATTTTTAACTATTATTCAGAAAGATTCTCTTCAAATCTTGATTGTAGTACTGGAATATCTTCCAGCTCAATTATAGCTCATAATAATTTTTAAGGTTAAATCTGGATGCTGTGCTTTTTATGTCGTAGATATATGGGGATTTATCATACAAAATTTGAACATTCATGTGGAGACTACTTTACTCATAAGCTTTCCATGAATTAAAAATGCCACAACTCATGTGGCTCCTTGATAAACCATTTTATAGTTCTAACAGGCTAACACTTGTAGAACACAAGGCAGATGTGATATCTCTTTCGTAGTTTCTTGTTTTTCACGTATTTCTTGGATTTTGCTTTCTACAAGTTTAGTTTGATTGAGCTGACTGTAGTACAAAATATCTACAGTCTCGATAACTGATAATAATCGTAAGGGTAGTTTTATGCGGTGCGTTTTATGAAGTAGATATATGGGGATTTATCATGCAAAATTTGAACATTCATGTGATAACTGTTGTTAAATATATTAGTTTTATTTTATCTTAAGGGTAGATTAGTCATTTTACTTATGTTAGTATTTAAAGCTTTTATTTTCTTGTATTTTCATTATTCAATTAATCAATAAAACCCTAGCCTCCTTTTTTTGTCTCTCTCTATATATTTGTATTATTGGTTTAACAATAACTACTTTATACATAAGCTTTCTATTAATATAAATGCCACAGCTTTCTACTTTATCCATTTTATAGTTCAACCAGGGCTGACACCCGTAGAACATAACGCAGATATGATATCTTTTGCGTAGTTTCTTGTTTTTTCGTATTTTCTGGGTTTTGCTTTCTGTGACTTCAGTTTTATTGAACTGACTGTCTACCTGAACCGAAATACTTTGTCATTATACAGAAATGATATCCCCTATTTTTTATTACCTTTCTTGCTCGCTACCCTTGCCTTGTGATGTCAGTGGGGGGAAAGGAAGAATGTCTCATGTTGAAAAGTCTGGTCTATTGGTTTTCAGTTTCTTTTCCGATGAAACATATAATCCAACCAGAGCCTAAAGAATAAAAGCACTAATTGAACTCTTGAACTGACGAGTATTAGACATATGATGCCTTCCTGATGATTGAAGCCTGTCTGCATTTAGACTTATTGAATTTTTGTTTCCGCTTAGTAATGTCTCGGTGAAGGGAGAGAACCCCAAATCAGAATTGCACTTGTGCGTGTATGGAGACAGATTGGGCGGAAGATGAGTGCTCATATAAATGAACTTTTTCTACGAGTCATATTTCCAGTGCATTTACATGGGTAAACACTTAAAAGAAATGAAGAGACAATTTTTTCGTAAACGATAACTACCATGGTTGCAGACCTAGGAACATATTCTTTTTAACAGTATATTTTGGGGTTAAACATTTTCCTTTCTACCTTTTTCTTTGCTTGGATAACAGAACTTATCACGTAGTTTCTTGCGTTAAAATTCCAATTTGATTAGTTGATTTATCATACCTTACCATTTAATTTTGTATTTGGTTTTTCCACTTCAAAAGCTTAACCCACTTACTTGTAAACATTTCAAAGTATATTCTTAGTCTCTTAGGCTGCACAGGAACTTACATGAGATTCCTGTCTTTCTTGACATCACCAGGGAGAGTACAATTCTGGCAAACCAAGGGTCATCAATGCTTTTCTGGGGCAAAGATACTTGAAGGATGGAGTTGTACCTACAACTAATGAGATCGCCTTTCTACGCTAGTTTGAGTTGAATTATAATGTTCAGCACTGTGAAAGGCACCCTGATGGTCAATATATATGTTATTTACCTGCTCCAGTTCTTAAAGAAGTCAGTTTCTTCTACTTCTACTGTATTCTACTGATTGGATGAGAATGCATTCCAATCCTAATATGGAAAGACATTTTTTTCCTTGAATGAAAATCTTCTCTGGGTTGTCACGTAGATTTAAATTTCTCCCCATTTCTAAATAAATAATTCGTGTCGCTATTAGCCATGCTTCTATCACATAGTTATATTACCAATCTTTATTTCTTTCTTTTTTCTTTTTGTCAATTTTGTACTCCAATTTTCCACTGTGAATAAGTTGTGTTTCTATGGGAAAATGCTTGAATTTCTAATTCCAGTATACCTTCATGTGTCAAAATCAAAACTATAATATTCATGATTATCATCCATTATTCTTGCATGTGATGTGCCTCTTGAGGCACTGAAGTTATTTTGCTAGGATGAAGTTTTATTTGGAAACTGTAGTTGTCAAAACAGCTAGTCAGTTGAGGTAAAAATTAGAGTATGTAGGGAAAGTGTTTATCTACTATTTAAATTATAAATAGATAGAAATACGTAGTGGATAAGTGGGTAGCTCGAGTGTCTATAAAAAAGTTAATAAACATGAACCAAAATAGGTAGTGTTGTATATTATACCATTTTTTTACGTCTCTGTATGGTATTAGGTTTGAGTTGGTCCGAAATAGCTAAACATTATATAAAAATGATTGCCGTACTTGTCTAAACTCTCTCTCATCGTTTCCTCACGTCTTCTACCCAAAGCAGATGATAATTGCTGATACGCCTGGAACAAATGTGATTCTTCAAAGGCAACAACGCGTCACTGAGGAATTTGTGCCCCGTGCAGACTTAATTCTTTTTGTTATCTCTGCCGATCGACTGTTCGCTGAAAGTGATGTATGATCTAGTTGCCACTGTTAGTACAATAATGCTTATGGATACTAAGTTTTGCTACACAAGCAGGCTCAATGACGATATTTAAACAGATGCACACTTGGCACTTTTTCACTGGCAGTTAAAAAAAAAATGAAAGAAAAAAACTGTTTCTTTCACGACTTATTTCTTCCTCTTTATCCCATGACAGATTTTAATCCACCTGTGTTGCCTTCCAGGTTACTTTTCTTCGCTACATTCAACAATGGAAGAAAACAGTTGTGTTCGTGCTGAATGCAGAAGAGGTCGAAATCATTTTTTTCAAGTGAACTGTTTATATTCTAGTCAAGAAGTGATTACCTTTTTATGGAGAAAAAAGGGGGATGCGTTCACAAACTTTATGCTAGAGGTTTCTCTGATTAATTTTTGCGTTATGAACTTCAAAGAAGTCGTTTCGTTAATTTTATACGCACTTTCTATGAGAAATGATATCTTTACAACTATAAATAAATACTGATTGATACTACTATATATCTGTGAAGCAATCTCAAATTTCCCCATCCGTAGGCAAAAGTTGAAAGATAAAAGTGCCATGGACTGCTGATGCCTTGGCTCGTCAGCTCGAAGAATCAATGAAAAAGGTTTTTCGGAGACCACTGAAAATCTAAACAAGTTAGCAGAAGTTGTTGGCAAACCATATCACGATATGGCACAGAATTGAGTCGATAAACTTACCGACACTCTCAACGAGTTAGTAACTATAGAGGAAAAACTCGAAAAATCGCAAATCGAAATCCAAAATCTAAGTGTATCAAGTTAGCAATGGACCTTTATCTTCACACGCTATAAACCATAAGGGAAGTCAAAAGTGTTGTAGCATTGTTACCGTGTGATGGAAGGATTACCTTTTACAATTAATAAAAAATGTTCTGTAATTANCGCACTTTCTATGAGAAATGATAGGTTTACAACTGTATATAAATACTGATTGATACTACTATATATCTGTGAGCAATCTCAAATTTCTCCATCCGTAGGCAAAGGTTGATAGATAAAGTGGGACGATATGGCTCGTCTGCTTGAAGAAGCAATGAAAAAGGATTCTTCGGAGACCGCTGAAAATCTGAACAAGTTAGCAGAAGTTGGTAAACCATAACAAGATATGGCACAGAATTGAGTCGATAAACTTACCAACACTCTCAATGAGTTAGCAACTATCGAGGAAAAACTCGAAAAATCGCAAATCAAAATCCAAAATCTACGTGTATCAAGGTAGCTATGGACCTTTATCTTCCCACGCTATAAACCATAAGGGAAGTCAAAGTGTTACAATTAATAAAAAATGTTCTGTAATTATTTTTTGATCATTTTACATTTTTATGGTGTTTATATTGTAGAAACACAACTCTCACCAATAATGGGGCAGATTAATATTATTAAACTATTGATCACTACTTTCGTTCAAGTTACAAATTAAAAATTAATTATAAGGACATTCTTTGAATGTAAGATTAGCACTAATCAAAGGTATAATCATCCTCAACAACTATAAATTAAATGTTATTAAACTCTGAATTTAAAATAGTGTCATGGAATTACTCGAATTTTCGCGTATTGGTTGGTTTGGAAAGTCACGAAAGAGGCGGACTAAATGAAATAATATATTATAGAATCTTATGAATCACACGAAGTTTCATTAAGATGGTGTAGAAGGAAGCTTACAATTTTTCAGTCTGAGGCGGCCTCAAGAATTGATCAAAAGCCGGCGTTTCAAGACCTTGTTTGGGAATATAAAGAGTTATTGTCTAT
>CAIGRB010163845.1:0-24349 GCA_903798255.1 Fraxinus quadrangulata
AATAAAGATGGAAAAGAATCAACTTTTGCACCAAGATCTTCCTCCATTTCCAATCCTTGTTTTTAACTCGAATCTTTGATGTAGTTCTTCTCGCGAATTCCTCTTCAATCTTTTTTTTTTTTTCTCAATTTTGCTAAGTGTGGAACCCCTAATTCGTGCCTCTTCTCCTCTATTTATACTTCCCTCATGTCCTTGGCCAATTTGGAGTCTTTTTCTTGGGCTTCACGATGCCCAATTTAGTAAAAAATTGATTGTGCGGGCGCAACGCCTAGACTGTAACCCAGGCCGCCGCCGTCTGCTATTTTTCTAAACAGGCAGCGATTTGGCGCTACGTATCTGCTGTAAATCCAGTACAGGCGCTGCCTTGCTGCCAAAAATTTATTTCTTTTCTTCCTTTTTCCGGCGCTCAAGGTCTCCTTGTGTGGCGCTTGGGTGCCATTTTTCTGTTCAATTTTCTTTAGCATTGCTTCAACACTTCACTTTTTCCCCTAATCACCATAGCATCAAAACAACACTAACACACACATTAAAAAGGCTCTATAACCATGAAAATTAGTCAAATAATTAAGTTGATTCGGTATAAAATTGGTGCGTAAACACACTTATCAGTGGGCCTTGTAGGAGGAAGCGGATCTGGAAAATCCACTGTTGTTTCGTTTCTTGAAAGGTTTCATGACCCTGTCAAAGGAGATATACTACTTGATGGGCATAGAATTAAAAAATTCCAGCAGAAATGGTTGAGATCTCAAATGTGGCACGTCAATCAACAGCCAATACTCTTTGCGACGTCCATAAAGGAAAATATACTGTTTGGAAAGGAAGATGCTTCAATGGAACAGGTTATAAGTGCTGCGAAGGCCGCAAATTCAGACGATTTCATCAACAAATTACCAGAAGGATATGAGACTCAAGTAACCCATCTTTAATGCTTCTAAGTCTGATAATTCATTTTCAAAAGGAGTTTTTATATGTTTTAGTAAAATCTCAGGCGGGAGAATTTGGTATTCAATTATCAGGAGGGCAAAAGCAAAGGATAGCAATAGCAAGGGCATTGCTTAAAGATCCAAGAATTCTTTTGCTTGATGAAGCTACTAGTGCTTTAGATGCACAGTCTGAAAGCAGTAGTACATGCAGCCATTGATCAGGTTTCAGTAGGAAGAACAACGATTATTATTACTCATCGTCTCAGCACAATTCGTAAAGTTAACAAGATTCTGGTACTTCAATCTGGAAGAGTTGTTGATTCATGGTCTCATGATGAGCTAATGCTAAAAAATAATGGAGTAGGAGAAAGTGGAGTTTATTTTGAAATGATGAAAGTCCAGCAATCAGCAGTACAGAATAAGGTCCTTGAAAGTCCCGGACATTCTATTGGGGGAAGACTATAAGAAGACAACGTATGCCGATACTCCTAATTCTCCTTTCATTGTAAGGTCAAGCAGACAAAACAATCCCGCTACTGTCTTTATCCTAGCATTAACCATGAGTGGGGTTACATCAATTCAAAACAGTCCCGCTTCCACCTTCAGCTTTTGTTCTGACGGCAATGTTGAAAAATTGGAGAGTTCTTCTCCAAGTCTTTCAAATTGGCGCTTAATCCAAATGAATAAACCAGAGTGGAAGAGAGCCTAGCTTGGATGTTTAAGCGTTGTTGTCTTTGGGGCCATCCAGCCAATTTATTCCTATTGCATGGGTGCAATGATCTGTGTGTACTTTATAGGCGACAACTCGAAACTAAAATCTGAGACCAGATTTTATTGCATTGTCTTTTTAGTAATATGTTTTCTAAGCTTCTTCGCCAATCTACTCCAGCATTACAATTTTGCAATCATGGGAGAGCGATTAACTAAGAGGGTGCGAGAAGAATTTCTTCAAAAAGTTTTCACATTTGAAGTTGGGTGGTTTGATCTAGATGAGAATACAAGTGCGGCAGTCTGTGCGCGGCTGTCCACTGAAGCAAATATAGTTCGATCACTTGTTGGAGATCGCATGTTGTTACTGGTTCAGGTCTTCACAACTGCTGCTCTTGCCTTTGCTCTTGCATTAATTGTCGCGTGGAAAGTTACAATTGTAATGATTGCAATACAACCTTTAACTATTGCAAGCTTCTGTTCAAAAGGTGTTCTGATGAAAAGAATGTCTGAAAATGCCCAAAAAGCACAAAGTGAAGGAAGCCAACTGGCAAGTGAAGCAGTAGTCAATCACAGGACCATCACTGTATTCTCTTCTCAAAAAGGAATTCTCGACCTCTTTGCAGCAACACTGAAAGGGACACAAAAACAGAGCATAAAACAATCATGGTTATCTGGAGTAGGCTTGTTCACTTCCCAATTCCTAACAACTTGTTCTAGCTTTGATATTTTGGTATGGTGGAACACTAATGAATGGTGGATTATTAAGCTCAAAAGAACTATTTCTGGTTTTCTTCATTTTGATGAGTACCGGTAAGACATTGCAGATGTAGGAACCATGACATCTGATTTGTCAAAAGGTAGCAATGCCATCAAATCTACTTTAGCAATTCTGGACAGGAATAGCGAGATTGAGCCTAACAGCCCTGAAGGTTCCAAGATTAGAAATATGCTAACAGGCAGGATAGAATTAAAGAATGTTTTCTTTGCCTATCCATCAAGGCCTGAACAAACGATCTTCCAAGGTCTCAATCTCAAGATTGAAGCTGGAAAAACGGTGGCAGTTGTAGGACAGAGTGGTTCAGGCAAATCTACTGTTTTGGGGTTGATCGAAAGATTCTATGATCACAACGTCAAAAGCTACAACTTGAGAGACTTGAGATCACATATTGCACTAGTGAGTCAGGAACCAACTCTTTTTGCTGGAACTATTTATGAAAATATAGTTTATGGCAAAGAGGATGCCACAGAAGCTGAAATCAAAGAAGCTGCAATACTTGCAAATGCTCATGAATTTATAAGGTACGTATCATCCCTCTGTTTCATGCCGTAAGTGTATAAACATCCTACTTTCTTGAAATTGAAATATCGAAGACTTGACTTTAAATAAATACATGTATGCCTTATCTAACAAATTAAGCTTTTAGATGAGTTGGTTCATCATTTTTACATGGTATTAGAGCTGGCCGAGATCCTGATTTCAAGTCTTGTTGACACCCCATTTACAAAAATTACAGGTAAAAAAAAAAAAAATCATGTCTACATATGAGATTGTTTGCAGTTCCATGAAGGACGGATATCAAACTTATTGCGGAGAGAGAGGAATCCAGCTTTCGGGAGGACAAAAGCAGAGAGCAGCACTTGCTCGGGCAATTCTGAAGAATCCATCAATCCTTCTATTGGATGAAGCAACCAGTGCCCTGGATAGTTTGGCTGAAACTATAGTCCAAGAAGCTTTGGAAAGAATGATGGTTGGTAGGACTTGTGTAATTGTAGCTCATCGTTTATCCACAATACAAAAGGCAGATTGCATCATGGTGATAAAGAATGGAAAGGTTGTGGAGAAAGGATCACATCATGAACTTCTTGCTGTTGGGAATCATGGATCCTACAATTCATTAATCAAGTTACAATATGGCCACTCTCCTTAGCAAGATACGAGCAGGACATGCAGATTCTAGGTGAATTACACAGAGTCAATAAATTACTCTTTTACAAGAATCGAAAAATGGATATCAGAATTTGAATGCAGCAGACAAATTGATGTAGGATAAAGGAGAAGGCAGCAAGAAAGGGGAAAGAACCGGAGAGAAGGCTGGAGAAAATCGAAGACGAAACTAGGGAAAGGGAAGAAGTAGGAGAGGAAAACATTGGCAACAAGCCAAGATTCAATTTTCATTCATCCATTGTCTATCTTAATTACAATGTGAAAGCCATATAAATAGTAAAATGTAACCCTACTAGTGATGGGCTTTGGTCAACCCAATAATGCAAGCCCAATAATAAACAGACATAAATAATGAAAAATTCCATAATATAAAATGATGTCAACATAACCTCTTCCGGGGTGGGAGAAAATTCGACCCTGTCTAATGGATAAACTTCTACCACGGGAGACGGTCTTTCAAAAGAACCAAATATCGAAACTCTATGCTTGATAGTAACGAAAATTGCAGCTTATTTTTAAGAATATGATCCTACCAAGGGAGACGATCTCTCCATCTAATCAAGTATTGATACTGGACTCCGGATAACAAACACTCATGCAACTTATCGTTAAAACTTTCATTTGGTTGTGCATAATGAGGAGCATATTGAAGATAGCATTGCAAACAAGCCTGTAGAGAAAAACGAACGCAACATCAAAGGCTCGAATTGACCCCGATTAGTAAACAATTCTTCTGTATTGAAAATATAACTTTCATTGAAATGAGATGGCTAGTCAAATCGAAAATCTTTGTGTGAATGATCCAAAAACTTTTTCTTCACGTTTTTAGAAAAATAGATAAGAGAAACGCGCAAGTATAGTAATTTTTAAAAGAGTAGCATAACATATATTGCACCTCGAAAGTAAGTTCTAAAATTTCATGATTGAAAATGATTTGACCTCTTAATTTGGTATGAAATTTAAGAATATTGTCAACAGGATGATGAGCTAACAAAACATGTCGATAATTAATGGACAACATCATAATGTCGATAGGAAGAGTGTGTATCGAGTAATGGTCTTAGAAAACAATGTGGCAACCCGTGGAATCTCATGTAATTGAAGGAAAACTAAAAGAAATTCAACATGAAAGTTATGTAACACAGTAGGTATGAGATCTAGGATATATGAAATGCCTGACTTTGATGGTATTGCTTTAGGTAACTGCTAACTTATGTCGATGTTACGTGTATCGGTTACGGATGCGGTCATGATAGAGGACACAATAAACTATTCACAACTCTCGACTTCAGTGAAAATGGAGAAAAGAACTGCACTATAGTAATTTAAACAAACCCTTAAAGATTTTATAGCTTGTGACAAGTAAGGTTTGATCGTATCAACACACTTCTTAAAAAGTGTTTCCACCACACTAAATATAATAGGAGAACCCTCCTTGTTTATTTTGAACACTATCCAAAATAAGGGTAATCAAATCTAGAGGAATATTTGTTCTGGACTTCCGGATTGGACTTCATTCCTTAGACCGTTTACATTTAGGCAACACTTTTTTGTGTCAACACTATCAAATAGCTAAGTACAAAGAAAAAGCAGCAAAACTATTTCACTATAATTAAAACGTCAAATCCATCTATAAAGTAAACAAGAGCATGGATGTAAAATATATTTTTGAAAAATAACAGAACGTACCTACAAATTTAAACATTCAACATACAAAAATCACAATTGAAAATGAATTTTATTTTCACTTTTCCAAATAAAAATAAATGTAAGAGATTTTGTATCAACCATGCACACAGACACACTTACCCAAGAAATGTACTTCATCTCTAAAGAACAAAGATACATAAAGGTCAAAGACATTCATAGCATAGCACCAAGAAATACTTAAGAAAAATTACCATGATATGAACACTCGAAATCAGTGCTTAAGTAATGTTTTTTTCTTTTCTTTTTTTTTTGTTTTGCATAGGGATTGGATAATCAAGCCACAAGAAATCCTGCAAATCAACGGTGTAAGCACTTAAAAACAGGATCCGTCTAAGGGCTGAAATAATAATCCAAACACTCTTGATAATAATTACTTTTATTTTTTCAGTTTGGGAGGAAATTGGCTATTATTTTCAACATAGGAAAATATAACAGGAAAGTGTATAAGAAACAAAACTACAAATAGTATAGTAAACGAACCATGACAAGTACGTGAACTATCCCCACTTTTTAGGCCTATGTGGCACCAATCTGATATTATTAAATATTTGTTATCCAATAGTCAAGATAAACTGAAGACCCAACCCAATCCCACCATGCTAAGCGAGCAAAGTGGAATAATGAAAAAAGAAAAAAACCAAGATTAGTTCCTACATGAAAAGAAACACAAGATTGCCTCAAATAAATTTGAATTTTTCGTTTTACCGAGTCATGAGAACCACTGTCACCAACCTGCAAATGTAGAACTTAAAAACACTGTGTCTACAGTGGTATGTTACTGTAATTTCGTTTTATTCAATTGTGTCTTTAATGTGTAATTGGTTTAGGAAAGGTAGTAGTTCAAACAATAGAAATGATAATTTTTCAAATACTTTTCAAAATGATAATGAAAAATGACGCAAAGAACATGCATATGCATTAGATGATTTCAATTATCATGAACTTCAAATTGCTCAAACAAAAAC
The DNA here is from genome assembly GCA_903798255.1 of Fraxinus quadrangulata. Lineage (NCBI taxonomy): Eukaryota > Viridiplantae > Streptophyta > Magnoliopsida > Lamiales > Oleaceae > Fraxinus > Fraxinus quadrangulata. Next base: position 6,255 of record CAIGRB010163845.1, read on the forward strand.
TTCAAAGCTGGACTATTCCAAAGGTAGATAAGAAATTTATCTATGAAGTAGGAAAGTACGATTTTCATCAAGATTATGTTAGCAAAACTCTTGAGCAAACTATTGCTATTAAAAACAAACTTATCCAATAAATTTGTTTTCAAAAGATGATATTCTAGCTCATAGGAAGAAGTTTAGATATCTTCATGTGGTGCTTGTTCAAATAGCTATTAAACATTTGTTTAGACTTAGTCTAGACATTCCTGTTCTCTTAACTCTTAGGAATAAGAGACTTCTTAGATTTGAACATTCATTATTATCCATGCTTGAATCAAATCTTGAAAGTGGTCCAATATTTTCAAATTGTTATCCAAAATTTTCAATTAGTCTTCAAGATGGAGCTATTCTAAATGCTCTAACTCTTCATATTCAAACTAAGAATTTTGATATTGATGATCGTTCAAAAGCATTTGTAATAATATATAGGATATATTATAAGCTTATGAACACAACTCAATATTCGAGCTTTTAGATCTTCGCCTAATGATGAAGGTCTTTTATTAGAAGTTTCTTCTTCATTCAAATATTATGATTCCTAAGAGAATATCTTGTAATCTGCAATCTAGAAGACTTGAATACGATTTTGAAAATGCGCAAAATCCAGTTCCTGCTCCAACTAGAAAAATCCCTTATCAAATTATTTCATTCCCGGATGGGTATGTCAAGGTTATCTTTGATAAATCATCTTCTTCAAACACTCTTCAAAGATCTTATTCTTCTAGATCTGAATATAGATCCGAAAATAATTTTTTTAAATCTACTAGATTTTTTACCTCTTCTGATAAGCTCAAAGCGGTAAATTTTAACCCAACAATTCTCGAAACAAAATACTCTAACAAAGATGAAGAATTAGAGCAACCTGATTCTCCGACTCTATCAAATATTCTTCCATCTGGGAAGCTTGATCAGCAATGATAGTTCAATTCTTTTACCATAGATAGGAGACATGAATCCAAAACTTATTAGACACCTTCTGTTAAAAAATTTAGATGTACTCTAAAGAAAATGTTTTAAAAAAAAAAAAAAGAACTAGAATCTTTATGGGAAAAATTCTTTAATTATCATGAGGATTTTAGTTCAAATTCCTCTTCTATCTCAAATCAAAGGAAAGAAGTTAGTGGTTGCAAAACCATAAACGTTTTCAATAAAGAAGAAGAACTAATTCAACAAGTAATTGAGAAAATTTAAAATCCTCAATTAAAGAATAAGTTCTCTTCTCTTTTACCTTCAAAAACTCATGTTGTTCCTTTTAATATGAATAACATATTAAATAGGTTCAAGGAAGAATGTTCTTCAAAATCTTCATGTTTTGAATTAAAATACGAAGTCAATGAGATGAAATCTCAAATTGCTTCGTTAGAAAAACAATTAAAAGACGTCAAAATGGAACTTGTTTCCTTAAAGACGTCAAAATGGAACTTGTTTCCTTAAAAACTAGAAGTCTAGAACTAGGAAACAATCATTTTCATGATTCGTGAGAAGACGAAGATATTATTCAAGATTTTTATGAAAACTTTCGAACTAAAGATGAAAAGATTAATGCTATTAATCGAATTCAACATAAAAATTTTTACTGCAATATGACTATTGTAGTCAACAAAGAATTCAAGCTTCATACTAGAGTCTTAATCGACTTGGAGCTAATCAAAATTGCATTAGGGAATGATTAATCCCTACAAAATACTTTGAAAAAACTACCGAGTGTCTATATGGTGCCAGTGGTAAAAAATTCAATATTCAATTCAAACTTTCAAAAGGTTATGTTTAGATCCAAAAGTTATTCTTGATACTCCTTTTATTATTCAAATTTATTATTTTTAAACTAATTCAAAAGGTTTTACTACAAATATTTTGGGACAAGACATATTTTTTGAATTCACAAATCCTCTATCTTACAAAGATGTGAATGCTTTTAAAGAAGCATCGATTTCAAAATTAGTTAATGATATTAATTTCAAAAGGAAACAAATTCAATTTCTTAAAGAAGAAATCAGATTTCAAAGAATTGAAGAGCATATAAAATACTTTCAATTATTGAAAAGATTTATTTACTTCAAAAGAAAATTGAAGAAGAAATATGTTTTACTATTCCAAATGATTTTTGGAATAGAAAGAAACATGTTGTTTTTCTTCCCTACAATTCCGATTTTCATGAATCCAGCATTCCAACAAAATCTCGTCATATTCAAATGAACAAAGAATTAATTGATCGTTGTATCAAGAAAATTCAAGAAAAACAAGAAAAATCTTCAATTCATATCCTTTCAATTGAAGACTACATTCAAAATTCTTTTCATAGTTCAAAGAGTAAAGGACAAAGCTCTTCTACCTCTCAAAATGCAACTCTTGCTTCAAAATTTTCATTTATACAAAAATTTCAGAGTAAGAAAATCTCTGAAGAAAATAAATCCTCAAATTATAAAAAAGACATTGAAATTAGATCTGGAAAAATACCAGATATCAATCCCTCAACAACATTTCATTACTTTACCAAACCTATTCAAATTCCTATTTTTGAAATAGAAACCTCTTGGATCCATATGTATTCTTCCCTTGAAGAATGTCTTCAAAATTTATTTCTCTCTCATTTCTATTTCATGCCAAGAAATATCAAAAAGACCCGAGCTTATTATGAAGCTATCCTAACAAATCAGGGTCAGCCATAATAACTCATACTCAAAATCCTCAAAAGAAAGTTTATATTGATTTTTCAAAAATTTCAATCCAAAGGGTATTTTCTTACAAAGACTGGGGCAAGACCCGTGGGGTAAGAAAAGAATGCGTCTATCCAAGGATAATTCATTCGAATCTCATTTCAACTATTTCGATTATCAAGATGTTTGGTTCAATACTTTTTATTTTAGACCAGTAACTCATTCTTGGTTTATTCTTTTTAATCAAGCTTATGTTTCAAATTTTCCAAAATGGCTTCAAAATTAGTTTGAACATTTTGGACTCGACGAGACTCTTTTACTCTATCTTACTCGTCAAGGGTTCGAACGTTTTTAAAGCTTCGAGAAAAACTTTTGTTCTAATTTGTTGATAATCTCAAGGTCTCGTGGATTTTCTGCTGGGACTATCAAGTTGTTGAAAATACAAATTAAGAATTTAATGTCAAGAAAATTGTCAGAAGACTGAAAGTAAAATAGTGGTTAAAATTCCATGAGACAAATTGTTTCCCTAAAACTGTAAACTCATGGATTAAATAACAAGAAAATATTGGTGTTCTAAAATTATAAAAGAAAGAATTGGACAAACACACCGATATTCTTGTAGAAAAATAAAATTTTATTTTGAACACTATCCAAAAGAAGGGTAATCAAATTTAGAGGAATATTATCACTTTCTTCCAATGTAAAGGTCATGATAGTCTCTATGGATGTGAAGACATTCCTTAAATGATTTCAGATTAAAACTACAAGAAAGTGATGGAACATGTCAATTATCATACATTCACAATTTAGGTACAACATGAGAAGACAATACTTCGTATTAGCCATAGTATCTAGTATCCTAACTATCGTAACATACAAATTGATGGATGTGCTTGTGAGAAATGTAAATGATGATATATTCGAGGGAAAAATATCTTGCATTATTTTATCACAGAAAGGGGGATTCGATGCTGTAATAGCAAAATCATGATGTCTTAATAATTTATTTGAGACCAATGTTGTGCTAAGTGTATTAATAGATGTGAGCATGGAAATAGCAGGTAATTGGTTCACTTGGGAAGGCAACTACTCAGTATATTTAAGTAACGATAGGAGCTCATTAAAAGACAATGAAGATTGAAGAAATTTCATTCCATTTGTTAACAAGTGGACTCCTAACGTTTGGTATTTATGTCATAATAATTTTTTTTAATTCTTTAAAATTGACAAACCAAAACACTATAATAAAAGTATATGTTCAATATAATAAAATTGTTACCTCAAGAGACTCAAAAGAGTCCAATAATGCCCCAATCATGATTTTCCATTTGAGTGGCCGTCAAACAATAAAAATGAAGTCACTGCAATTAACGTTAGAAAATTATCAGACTTCTTTTTTCATACTTTTTTTTGACACCATTTTTTTTTTATCACTTTTCTCTTTTTTTTAAAACTAAAATTAAATTACAAAAATACGAGCCCAAACCGAGGTCCAATACCAAATACCAAATCAAAGCACACGAAATAAAACGGAGGCGAAATTGAGTCCCAATACCACATACCAAATCAAAGTACACTAAATAAAATGGAGGCCAAATTGAGGCCCAATACCACAATACCAAATCACAACTATTGGTGTTTTTGTGTCTCGAGCGATAGTGGGGTCGGTGTCCTGGGTGTCGCTAGTTGTTCCAAACGGAGAAGGTGATAGGTAATATCTGGTTTGTAATATAGTGGAAGGTGGGGATGTAGAAGCAACCGGCGGCAGTGAAGGAACACAGCGGCAATGTGTGTGTTTAGGTCAGTATGTGTTCTCTGAGTGTGGTTATGGGTGTTACTATTTCAGTGGTGATTCTCGCAAATACGGAAGATGTGGACAGTGTTATGAAGTCGAGGTACAGATAGGTAAGTGTGGCTGTCGATTGATGTGATTGTGGATTATTGAAAGGTGCCAAGTACTGTGAAGTTGCCGACAATTATTGATAAAGGGAACCAGGTTTAGCTCTGATACCAATTTGACGAAGGATAAAGGAAAAAACAACAAGCCAAAATTCAATTTTCATTCATCCATCGTCTATCTAAATTAGAATGTGAAAGCCATATAAATAGTAAAATGTAACCTTACTAGTGATGGGCTTGGGCCAACCCAATAATACAAGCCCAATAATAAAAAAAACATAAATAATGAAAAATTCCATAATATAAAAATGATGTCCGCATAACAAATGTGCACTTACGTGTTCAACATGCTAGTGAGTTTGTCTATGAAAAAGAATTTAAGCAAATATGCTAACAAATCCCAAAACAACTGCTATAGTTATTCTGAGAAAATGTAATAATTAAATACAAATTTGCAACAAAAATGTTTTATAAAATGAAAATTATATATAATGGCTTAGGGTACTATCATATATTAAAATGTTAGGAGACAAATCTTTTCATAATTTTAAACATGAAGAGCTGAGAATGGAACTATTAGTTAAAATGGAATGTCATTTTGATACATGCGAATACCTGCAGGTTCTAGACTATAAGTAAGCTTGTTCTGAACGCACGTAATGTGTTTTAGGCTTCTTTAATATGTTTAACATTGCATAATTAAATATTAGAATTTTGTCTTCCTTGAAATCCTACGTTTCTGACAGTGTGAGTGCTCAATCTTGTTTCAAATGTTGGTAACTGGTTTGTTTTGAAACATTTAATCTTACAACTACAGTTTAGTGCTTCACTGTTGTTTTCTGGCTGAACTTGTCGAGAGAGATGAACTCACAAAACATTCTCTAACCTTAGAATTGAAACTCTCTAATTTGGACTATGTTTCTTCTTATAACTTTGTTTCAGTCGATTCCCATATTTAGAATTTCGTGTTAGAAGTGTGGTCTTTTAGTTTTAGGAGGACACTAAAAGGGTAAATTGAACAATTAGTTTTTAACGTTAGACCTTTTTTGCACGTTTAACCTCACCATTCTATTCTTGCCACTAAACTTAATAACCTTTTGTTTATAAGCGCATTTTATTATACTCTCTTAGATTTTATTCGACAGTTCAGCTGTCATGATCAAGTTCCAGAAAGAAACACCATGGATCCAATTTTGTGGCTATTGCACTGTAAAATCACAGCCTTCACACTTATTTAGACTAAATCTGCAATCGTGAAATCAACCTCTAAAGTAATTAGTATAAGACTCCCAAGAAACAACATGACAAGAAGAGAGAGAGAGACAGACAGACAGAGAGAGAGAGGAGATTATATGCCAAGAACACGCATTGATTTTATTGCATAGACTTTACAAATACATGCACATTTGATATAGAATGAAGGAGAGGGTGGCGCTGGAGGCTGGGGTGGGGTGAGGAAGAATGCTGCCTTTTATTTTCATTATCTTCTTTTTCTTTTATATTTTTTTGCTTATTCTAGTTGGACGGTAATTTTGTTGTTTCATGCCAGCGTAGCGGTTTCTTAGAAAAATGAAATGGAACATATAAATAAAAGGAGTCGAACATTCTATAACAAATATTGAGGTTAAAAGTACAAAAAAGTTCAATCATTGGAGGCCATTTGTGCAAATTCTCAAGTAAATTATACACACAGGTGGATCAATGATTATTATTTATACCACATCTAAACTACGGATTGGCAGCACTGTATCAAATATAACCTTGTATAATAACAACTCGTCTCATTTTCTATAAATGGGGAGATAACACGATTACTTTGCAACTATTTTGCTACACAAAATTTTGTAAATATACAATCATGAGGGGATTGAAGATTCTATCTGATCGAGTGAAAGGACCATATTGTTCTAACTATTGCAATATTGTGATGCATCAAGAGCCTACAATCAAAACTGACATAAAATTAATTATCCATATTGTTATCACTATCACCTGCCTGTTTTCCCATTTTCTTTTAATAGTTCTGACTCTTTCTACTTCTATTCTTAATGCAGATTAGTAAAATGTTTCCAAACAGTTAGGCCAAACAACATGCATAAGTATGACTGTCTAGCCTTGTTCATGAAAGAGACAGCTAACATTAAGAACCTTGAAGAAAGTTTAAGAGTTTTCAATATTTTCCCTACTAGAGACAGCAATTTTTAGTCGATATGAGAAATTTAACAGATCGAAAGCTATGGTAATTACTATTTAACAGATTGAAAGCTATGGAAATCACTAGCTGGCAGGAGCAAAATATGCAAGAAGGATGTCGCCCATAATAATATGTGCTGTGCGGTCCAAAAGGAAGAAGACATGAACAGCCGAAATTTTCATAATGCAGCTTCCACCAATGAACTCCTTGGGAATATTAACTAATTAATATTATCTTAATTAGGCCATGTTGGTGCTATATAACATTCGCTATATGGGATCTTTTGGTTGTGAAAATCACTGAAAATGGGAAGTAAAGGTGGCCTTTTCAGGCATGCTGACAGTGTTGACAAGTTGCTGATGTTTCTTGGCATTTTGGGCTCCTTGGGTGATTCGTTGGCTGCTCCACTTACCATGTTTGTTCTTAGCGGAGCATTAGCTGCATTTGGAAGTGCTGATCAGTCTATTGCCAAAGAGGTGGTGAACAAGGTACAGATATTTTGACCAATTGGTTCTTGTGCTTTACTGGAATCGGGAATAGCGATCATCTACAAGATTTCTTTTAGTCTTGGATGCCTGAACATAGAGTAGATTAAGTGTCCAGTTAAGGGAAGTGATTCAAGAAATCATGAATAGAATTATTTTGAATACTGGACTGAATAAATAAGCAAATAAACATTCATCTCTCTAACATTTTAGGCTTTTAGATTAGATGGTTCAAAGTGGTATAATGATCAAATGAATCCAGCCTGCAAGTGAAGGGGTGCTTCAAACTTTCTAGTAATAAATTAAATAAATGCGTCTTCTTTCAAACTTATGTTCAATAAATTCTTTGTTACAAAATGAAGTAGGCTTCTTCACGTTTTTTGCAGTATGCAGTCAGATTACTCTATATTGCTGTTGGAGTTGGATTCTCTGCTTTTATTGGTAAGGAACTCCCTCAATTCACAGGAAATTTCTTGGTGGCTGTTTGGATAGGGAACAGTTCTCTGCTTGTCTGCCATGATTTGTTCAGCTACCAATTCTTTTTTGTTTTTTATGGAGAAAAAGCTACCATATCTTTGCACGCAAATAGATTAGTTCAGGGTCTGAAGTCGCAAAAATCCTAAACTGAATCAAATGATCAGCAATTCCAAGATCATGAAAATTTTGATTTCTTAAAAAGGTTCACGAAATTGTTGGATTACTTTAGTTATTTATGAATTGCCTGCTGCATTTGCAGAAGGAGTTTGCTGGACAAGAACTGCCGAGCGGCAAACATCTTGCATACGGAAGGAATACTTAAAATCTGTCCTCAGGCAAGAAGTTGGTTTCTTTGACAAAAAAGATGTTTCATCTTCCACCTTTCAAGTTGTCTCAAACATCTCTGCTGATGCCCACTTAATTCAAGATGTTATGGCTGAGAAGGTTCTTTTCTTTTTCGCAGCAAAATATTTTTAAATTTCCTTTTTCTTCATCCAATCTTCTTCCTCATCTATTTCTGTAGTTAAATCAATAGTATGTTTCCCCTTTTTTCTTTTACCTGCTGCAGATACCCACCTGCCTGACGCAACTTTGTGCATTCTTATTTAACCTATTAGTTTCCTTTCTACTTTCGTGGCGATTGGCATTGGCTTCTCTTCCATTTGCAGTAGGATTTATAGTGCCAGGGGTGGGATTTGGGAAACTAATGATGAACCTAGGAATCAAGAGTAAGGAGGCTTACGGGGTTGCAGGCGGTATTGCTGAACAGGCAATATCATCTATTCGAACAGTGTACTCATATGTGGGTGAACATCAAACATTGAAAAGATTCAGCCATGCTCTTCAGAGAAGCACGAACCTGGGAATAAAGCAAGGATTAGTGAAGGGGTTGTTGATAGGAAGCATGGGTATGATTTTTGTAACATGGGCATTTCAATCTTGGGTTGGGAGCATTCTTGTCACTGAAAAAGGAGAAAGTGGTGGCCATGTTTTCATATCTGTCATCTGTATTATCCTTGGAGGAATGTGAGTTCCTTTCCTTTAACATTACTACAGTATGTTGAAGACTAAATATAAACAAATTAATATGTACGTATTTAACAACTTGAAATTCAAAATTGATTTATGAATGCAAAGAAGCAGATTTTTACTGGTCTGTGCTTATCTTTAGATACCCTTCTTGTAATTTCAGGTCCCTTATGAGTGCACTCCCTAATCTCCAACCCATTACAGAGGCATCAGCTGCTGCAAAAGGAATTTTCGAATTAATTGATCGTGTTCCTCAAATAGATTCTGAAAGTGGGGGAAAGTTTTAGAAAATGTAAGAGGTCAAATTGAGTTTAGAGCAGTTTATTTCAGTTATCCATCAAGAAAGGATTCAGTTATCCTCCAGGGATTCAACATGTTAGTGAAACCAGGTATGAAAGTGGGTCTTGTGGGAGGAAGCGGATCTGGAAAATCCACTGTTATTTCGTTGCTTGAAAGGTTTTATGACCCTGACAAAGGATATATACTACATGATGGGCACAGAATAAAAAAACTCCAGCTGAAATGGCTGAGATCTCAGATGGGGCTGGTCAATCAACAGCCAATTCTCTTTGCAATGTCCATAAAGGAAACTATACTGTTCGGAAAGGAAGATGCTTCAATGGAACAGGTTATAAGTGCGGCGAAGGCTGCAAATGCACATGTCTTCGTCGATAAATTACCAGAAGGATATGATACTCAAGTAAGCTATTCTTCATGCTTCTAAGTCTGATAATTTATTTAGAAAATGAGTTTTCATACGTTAGGTAAACTTTCAGGTGGGAGAATTTGGCATTCAATTATCAGGAGGGCAAAAGCAAAGAAAAGCAATAGCAAGGGCATTGCTTAAAGATCCTAGAATTCTTTTGCTTGATGAAGCTACTAGTGCTTTAGATGAACAATCCGAAAGTATGGTACAGGAAGCCATTGATCAGACTTCTGTAGGAAGAACAACTATAATCATTGCTCATCTCCTCAGCACAATTCGTATGGTTGACAAGATTCTGGTACTTCAATCAGGGAGAGTTGTTGAATCGGGATCTCTTGATGAGCTGATGCAAATAAATGATGGAGAAGGTGGAGTTTACTATGGTATGATGAATGTGCTGCAATCAGCAGTAGAGAATAAGGCCCCTGATAGTCCCCATCATCCAATTGAGGGAAGACACTGTGAAAAGACAATGTATGCCCATACTTCCAAGTCTCCTTTCAGTGTAAGGTCAAGCAAGCAAAACAGTCCTGCTTCTGCCTTTAGCCCAGCATTTATCTTAAGCGGAGTTACATCGATTCAAAACAGTCCCGCTTCAACCTCCAGCAATTCTCGTGAAAGCAATCTAGGAAAATTGAAGATTTCTTCTTCTCCTAGTCTTTCAAATAGGAGCTTACTTCAAATGAATGCACCAGAATGGAAGAGAGGCTTGCTTGGATGGCTAGGAGCTGTTGTATTTGGGGCCATCCAGCCAATTATTGCATGGGTGCAATGATCTCTGTATACTTTATAGACGACAGCTCAAAATTAAAATCTGAGTCTCGATTTTACAGCATCATCTTTTTAGTAATAGGTTTTATCAGCTTCTTTGCCAATCTACTGCAGCATTATAATTTTGCAATTATGGGAGAGCGATTGACCAAGAGGGTGCGGGAAGAATTTCTTCAGAATGTTCTCACATTTGAAGTTGGGTGGTTTGATCTAGATGATAATACAAGTGCTGCAGTTTGTGCACGGCTCGCCACTGAAGCCAATATAGTTCGATCACTTGTTGGAGATCGCATGTCATTACTGGTTCAGGTTTTCACAAATGCTGCTCTTTCCTATGTGCTTGGATTAATTGTTGCATGGAAAGTTGCAATTGTAATGATTGCAATACAACCTTTAGTTATTACAAGCTTCTATTCAAAAGGTGTTCTAATGAAAACAATGTCTGAATATGCCCAAAAAGCACAAAATGATGGAAGCCAACTGGCAAGTGAAGCAGTTGCCAATCACAGGACCATCACCGCATTCTCTTCTCAAAAAAGAATTCTCATCCTCTTTGGAGCAACTTTGAAAGGCCCACGAAAACAAAGCATAAAACAATCATGGTTTTCTGGAGTAGGCTTGTTCACTTCCCAATTCCTAACAACGACTTCTATAGCTTTGACATTTTGGTATGGTGGGACACTAATGAACAAGGGATTGTTGAGTTCGAAAAATCTATTTCTGGCTTTCTTCATTTTGATGAGTACCAGTAAGACCATTGCAGATGCAGGAACCATGACATCTGATTTGTCGAAAGGTAGCAGTGCTATCAGATCTGTTTTTGCAATTTTGGACAGGAAAAGTAAGATTGAGCCTAACAACCCTGAAGATTCTAAGATTGAAAAAAAGCTGAGAGGCAAGATAGAATTAAAGAATGTTTTCTTTTCGTATCCCTGAGGCCCGAACTGATGATCTTTCAGGATCTCAGTCTGAAGATTGAAGCCGGAAAAACTGTGGCTCTTGTAGGACAGAGTGGTTCAGGCAAATCCACTGTTTTGGGATTAATTGAAAGATTCTATGATCCAATAGAAGGATCAGTTCTGATAGATGATCATGATGTCAAAAGCTACAATTTGAGAGACTTGAGATCGCATATTGCATTAGTGAGTCAGGAATCGACTCTCTTTGCGGGAACCATCCATGAAAATATAGTTTATGGCAAAGAGGATGCCACAGAAGCTGAAATCAGAGAAGCTGCAATGCTTGCCAATGCTCATGAATTTATAAGGTGTGGTATCATCCCTCTCCTTGACTTGTAGAACATATTTGGTATGTAGTATTGGACATTATTATCTAGAAGAATTTAGCAGCTTCTTATTCTTCTTCAATGCTGTCTAGTACTATCCAATCATTCTTGCCAAGAAGTCTAACGTAATACATCCTAGTTTCATACAATGTACATAATCTCTCTCTCTCTCTCTCTCTCTCTCTCTCTCTCTCTAATCTAGTTCAATGGAGGATGGATATCAAACTTACTGCGGCGAGCGAGGAGTCCAGCTTTCGGGAGGACAAAAGCAGAGGATAGCACTTGCTCGGGCAATTCTTAGGAATCCATCAATCCTGCTCTTGGACGAAGCAACCAGTGCACTGGATAGTTTGTCTGAGAACATTGTCCAAGAAGCATTGGAGAAAATGGTAGTTGGTAAGACTTGCGCAATTGTAGCTCATTGTTTATCAACAATACAGAAGGCAGATTGCATTATGGTGATTAAGAATGGAAAGGTTGTGGAGAAAGGATCACATCATGACCTACTTTCTGTTGGAGATCATGGAGCATACTATTCATTAATCAAGTTACAACACGGCCACTCTTTAGTAAGCCATGAGTAGAGGGTATGTAGAATCTCGGTGAGGTATACAGGGTTTATACGTTACTCTGTAACAAGTTTCAAAAACATCTTTTAAAAGGGAAATATTAGTCAAATCAAAGTGTCCGTTTGACACATTAATTATACCTACAAGTTCTATATTTTGAGGATGTGTTTTGAATGTCCCCAATATGTTTTAGGGGCCGTTTTGTAATTGAAATCCTACACTTGTGCTTATATATGTCGAAATGTAACACGGTGAGTTCTCAATCTTGTTTCCAACTTGTAATTGGTTTTCGATGTTTATAACATATAGAATTGATCTCCTACCTTCAGTGAAATTGATTTATGTTGTACGTCACATCGATAGGTCAAACCTTTTTTCTTCTTTTGTCAAAAAAAGCGACTTTATCCACCGACGTGGCCTTGTAAAGTTTATCTTGTTCACCGTAGGCAGGAGATCGGGTTTGTTCTAACATATATTCCTTCTATTCAATGTTTTACGGTGGATTTCTACTCTCTTATTTGAACTTTTGCTTCATCTTATTGTTAGATACTCCCGTCATTCCATAAATATAGGATTTTATTTTTTTCCCCGTTTGTCACACATTATAGGTTACTTTCCTTGTTGAGAATGTAATTGATTTCTTAGTTTTCTAATATGCTCCTATTTAACTTGCTTATTACTAAAAAATATGAACCACTCCTGTTTAACCATTATATAATGTAGGGATATATTAAAAAGAAAATGTAAGTAACACTTATATTTACAACTATATTAATTACATTTTCTTAATTTGTGTGAAAATGGAAGCAATATTATCTTTATGGGACGGAGGGAGCATTACCGTATTTATGTTTCTTTATTAATGTTAGTTTACATTTTCCATGTTTAGGGTTTTATGGTTTGGGGTTTTCACACTTTATTTTCTTCATGGGATTGAAAGATGTATTCACATCCTTTTAACATGGTATCGGAGTAAGTTTTGATCCTATCTTGAGATAAATTAGCCTTTCCTTCCATATGCTGCTTCTATGACATTAATTTATTATTATTAATTTTTTTTTTATGTGTGATATTTTGATCTTGTAGTTTCTCGAACATTGTTATTTCCCCTTGGTTAGTGCTGTCTTTATTTGGATATCTGATTAGTATGCAGTAGGATACCATATAATGAACAAGAGATATGGGAACATTTTACACTTTATTTTAGGCTTAATCCGAAGATCGTGACTTGAACTTTGAAGGTGATGGATTGATTGATGAAGCAATACAATATGTGCAGCGAATGCAATTCCATCTTCATATTAGTAATAATTATATATTTATCGTCAACATGATGCTAACACATTTCAATAAACGTCNGAAGCAATACAATATGTGCAGCGATCGCAATTCCATCTTCATATTAGTAATAATTATATATTTATCGTCAACATGACGCTAACACATTTCAATAAACGTCCACCGCGCAAAAATAATACTTTTCAATACGCGTCGCTATCAATAAGAAACAAAGAAGGGATTTATCTAAAATGAAAAGTGGGAAGTAAAAAAAATTCAAATTAAAGAATAAATGGAGTAAGGAGATACCGCTGTGAACAGTTATGTTATGACAAAGTCAGAAAAAACAAAAACGTTAATACAATTTTACAAAAATAAAAATAAATAAAATAAAATTATTCTCCATTTTATCTTTTTGAGTCTTTTGACTAAGACAATAAATGTCTACAAATTCTTGATAATTAAATTGTAGCCCAACTAGGCATTTTCACAACTTTGACGTTAACATCAATTTGGAGTTTAATTAATTATGCATTTAAAATCCTCTTTTTGTTTTCATCCTCTTAACCAAAATGTTTCATGACTGTCCATCAGACGGCCAAGCAATTTTACAAAATCATACCTTTTCATATGAAAGTCAAGAAAGTAATGCCATTGTATATGTACAATATATTAAGTCCTGGCTTCCATCTAAGACAACATAGTTTTAACCAATGAAGGAATTTCAAACAAAAGGGTCGGAACTTGCTGATAGAAAAGGAGACAAAAAACAAATTACTCTCCTCGTCATGTCATCACTTTTTTTTTTTATTGTTTCTCAATCATTCAAGTTTAATTTACCACATCATCCACTAATCGAATATGAAGAGGCATGCGAACACGAACCGACAGAGAATGCATGTTGCTAGAATTCACATGTTTATGACACCTATTTATATAAGCTTTGTAAACTCTCGTCTAGCTAGATATTTTACAAAAAAGTGTGGTGAGACATTTAAAAAGTTATGAATGCGTAGAGGCATAGTGAGCTTAACTAAGATACGAATGTTAAATTGGGGATTAACAAGAGAATTATAAATAAAAGGAACATCAAAATGAAAGGTTGAAAATCTTTTAAGTCATAAAAATTAGGGCCCGTTTGACATGACTTTTGAAAAGTCGAAAGGAACTTTTGATCAGCTTTTGAAGTGTTTTGCTAATTTTTTAAAGTGCTTCTTCTTTTAGATGAAGTTGATCGAATATGACTTCCTCTAAAAATACTTTTAGAATAGGAAACTCTTTTAAAATAATTTTCAAATAAAATTTAAGATAATTTCCTCCAAAAATTATTTTACAGAAATCAAAAGTAAAAGAAAAAATCATGACAAATTGGCCCTTAATCACGTAGAATTGGAGACTAATAAGACGGATATAAATGACACGAACTTTAAACACGAGTTTTTGCTTGCATTGCTCACAATTAGATTATGGGTATCTAATCCCGTTTAATTTCTTAACTTTTTGTCTTTTGGTGTTAGTTTATTTGTAGTAAAGTTTACTTAAGAAGTCCAAATTATCATTCCTAAAGAGTATTATCTATTATCGATCTAATTAATTTATTTTTTATTCTAAATATATTCTAATATTTAAGCTATAATCAAATGATTGGTGGACAAGTTCGATTTTAAAACGACAAAAAAATGTGTTAGGATTCACGATTTTACCTTAATTCTTCTATTTGATTTATCATACAAAACCATGAGAACTAGTGAATATGTGCATTCAGCCGAACTTCTCAAATTCAACAAATTTAGTTTTAATTAAATAAACTCATCTCTATGTGAATTTCAAACTAATTAAATGCATTAATTTATAATATATTAAATATTACATCAAATGAGAATTATTATTTGGACTATTCTAGTCTTACTATAATTTAATTATTTCAATAATACCTTACTTTTCATTTTTTAATATGTATTTAATTTATTTAACCATTTAGTTACTATCAATGTACATGTATATTAAACAGATTCATTTCACTTGTGTGCATTAATTAATGTATGAATTATTTATTATTAATTCTCATTTAATCAATATTCATCTTCATTTTTGCATTTCAGCATTATTAATTCTAATTATAAGTTAAAAAGACTTTCATATTCAAAAATGCATTTAATTATTCATGTCCATATATTCTAATACATTCAATTTTACTTAATTAAACATTAAATAAATAATTTAACATTCTGTCACGTATATATTTCCTAGTATTAATTTTAAATTAACATTCACACATATTCAAATATTACTTTTATAGAACATATAAAATATTTTATAATAACGTGCAATACACTTTCAACATTAACTAGTCTACTAAGAAGTTCATTTAACAACTAGAGTAATTTTAGAAGTATACCTCTATCGTCTAACTAAATTGTAATCATCTTTTATTATTTAGTCTAAACTAGTAGCTAGCATGTCCACTTGTTACTGTTCATAAATCTATTAATTGCAATTATCTCAATAATAAAAGAATACATATAAAAAAAAATTCTTTAATAATCAAAATTAGGGGTTCGAAGTAAAGCTACGTGAGACTAACTATGAAATTAGCCCATAAATGAAAACACGAGGCAATAGAAAACATTAACGAGTTCTTATATGAAAACAAAGAATGAAAGTCTTGAAAAAGGAAAAGTCTAAGTGTACATAATTTGGTCACATGATGGTGTCCAGAATGTGACGTGGACAAGATCTGACTGTTGATGTGAAAATGTGAGATTTGAATTAAATGTTAATTCAGTGCCACGTGTAATTATGGATACCATTATGTACAAAATTATGTACGTGTAGCACTTCCCCTTGAAAAATAGACTTGCACCAAGCTTGAATCCTCTTCCTCATTGCAATTCTTCTGAACCCTAGAATTTTCTTTTGTTTTGATCTCAAAGCAATCTAATTTGCTAGCCCAAATTTGATATGTAATAATAAGACTTCGTTTTATCATTTAATACTAGACTGTCCCTAATGAAGATAGATATCATTACTCATATGACACGTTTACACTTTTCAGTCATATCATTACATTATTTCTTCACTGTTGATAATCGCAAGTATATGACATCACGATAAGCAATAAAATGATGATTACAGTATTGTTTTCATAAAAACTTATTATTAAATTACTAACTACCAAAATTCTTAACCTTAACTTTATTTCAATAAATATTGCTACATGTACATCAAGATTTACGTAGTGGATTACATAATATCACATAACATTTTACCATTTACTAGTTTAAAATACAATCAACTTTTTTCATCCAAATTTTTATTTTCATATTATTTTCGGTAGCTATTTATGTACACTTTTTATGTACAAGTAGCAAAATCCATGA
Source organism: Fraxinus quadrangulata (assembly GCA_903798255.1). Taxonomy (NCBI): domain Eukaryota; kingdom Viridiplantae; phylum Streptophyta; class Magnoliopsida; order Lamiales; family Oleaceae; genus Fraxinus; species Fraxinus quadrangulata. The sequence continues at coordinate 23,021 of CAIGRB010163845.1, forward strand.
TATAAATGTCTCACCACATTTCGTAAATTGTTAATCACTATTAAGATAGAATTGAGCTACTTGTACATCATGGATGACATTTCATGACGTGTAAAAATCAAGATCATTGGTTGATTTAAGTGTTGTTAAAGTTAATGACAACTTTGTGACATATCGTAAGTGTAGCAAAACTGGTCGAAAAATAACCCCTCAAAATATTGCAGCAAAATCCCAACCAAACTCTGATATGACAAGCATCGCGTCCATGAGACTAGATAGAGAGAAAATTGGCTCTGATATGACAAGCATCGCGTCCATGAGACTAGATAGAGAGAAAATTGGCCTTCCCAGTTCCCATGGGTTCCTCAAGGTAGCAAGGAAATATACACCTAGGAATTCTTGCGGTGCGAGGCATCAATGTTTTTGTGGCACTTTGATTTTTTTCTTTTCTTTTTCTTCCTTTTACACTCCTTTCGTTTAAGCCTCGACGTTTAGCTATTGATCCCCCTCTTTAATAAATCATTTTCGCCTCTTCATCTTTAATTTTCCAAGTTATTTCACGTAGATAATTATTTTATATACCTTTGAAAAAAATAAAAAAGAAATAAAAAAAGATAAAATTAGAAAATAAAATATTCAAAACTCTCTATCCACAACTACCTCTTCTATATAATAACCCTTTATCAACTCTCTCTCCTTGGGCTTCTCTCTCTCTCTCTCTCAAAATGAAGGTCCGATCATGGCTGTCAACATGCTCCTCCGCCACCTGCATCGCCACCTCCGGCGGTGGCGCCACCATCCCATCAACAAAACCCCTCCATTCCGACACCTCTTCTGACATCCAATCCCTATCCTCCACATCCTCCCAAGATACCTCTTCCAGCAGCCTCCAAAGCAACCTCTCCCTCCTAACTCTTCCCTCCGTCCCTTCCCTCCAAAAACTCTCGCCGGAAAACTTAAATCTCTCTGTCTCCACCCATTTTCTCACCACTCTCAAACACCTCCGCCCTGTCCACATCAGTTTCATGGCTGTCAACGACAACTTACTATACGCTGCCTCCGGCAATGAAATCAATGTTTTTGAGATAATTAATAATTCTCTTATCGATACTTTCAGTGGAGATAATATTTCCTCCGGGGCCGTCAAGTCTGTTGCTTTTTGCGACGGAAAAATCTTCACTGCTCATCAAGATTGCAAAATCCGTGTGTGGAAATTAACAATTCATAAAAAACACAAGCTCATTACAATTCTCCCAACACTTGAAGATCGTTTCCGCAAATTCATTTTACCTCAGAACTACGTAAAGGTACTGTCTCGCAAACTATCTCATTTGAAAGCTTAGGTTTTTT
>CAIGRB010163893.1:2464-15074 GCA_903798255.1 Fraxinus quadrangulata
TTTTTTTTTTAATTATTATTACAATTATTGCTATTACGTGTGTTGTGACAGTTAACTGGCAATGTTTAAGGCATGGTTTTGTTTTGTCCGTGTGACAGAAAGACCTGTTTCTGAGATCGGTTGGCCGAAATAAGATTTAAAAAGTAATTAAATTAGTACTCTATTTAATTAGGGCATGCTTCACGCTGGTCTTTTGAGAATCGATTTTGTAAAAAAAAAAAAAATTTTGAAGAGCGTGTTGTTAATAAAAAAAAAAAAAGTTATAGATCCACCACGTGTTAAATTATTTATTGGAAGTATATCTGATTAAAAATAAATTTAAAAAAACGAATTTTAAAGAATGTATTAATCAGGAACTTACAAAGCTCAACAAGTAATTTATTAGACAATATCCGAATACAATTAATGATTGACGTTACCAGGGGAAAACTATATGTGTGATCTGCAATGATACTATGTATGGTTCGAACAGGAGGAGTACGTCTGCTAATGTGTCTTGAACGTTTCACATTTAAGGATAAGACATCGTTGAGCACATTAAACTATCCACGTGGCTGAGAGCTCTCACATCGATAACTTAAACATGGCCGTAGAGTTTTTCAATCCAAATAATAATAATTTCAACTTGTATCTGTGGTAAGATATTTCTTAGATAGTGGATCAAATTGGTGACAATATTATCAAATCAATATCTAATATAATTAAGTGAATTCGACTCTAACCTCAAATCAAATGACATTTAGGATAGGATACACAAAATTCATCATTTTCATAGCACATGGCAACTGATATTCTTGATAAATAGCACATAAATTTTTATTTTTATTTTTATTTTATTGGATATTTAGTCGACAAATCCGCCGCACAGAAGAAGCTTGGGGGGGGGAGAAAAGCCTACTGCTTTAGTTTTGTAATTTGTAATCTATAAAACTGGCAACAACAAATAAATAAGTAGCCAAAATTTTATTGATTTATAAAAATTTTAATTTGTATATCTTCAACTTTATTAAAAAGTCACTAAAATTTTCAGTTTTCCTGTTCAGATAAAGTCAAACATTAATTTCAACTAGACATTCATAGATGCTGTGATTTTGTTATTTACATATCATGTGAACTCATCCTCCTTCCTCCTAAAACGTTACTAATAATTTTAGACGAAGAGATTGTTTGTATCAATTGAATCAGTAAACTTCAATTTTAGTTTTAATATTGTAATGTCGGTAAAAATTCAGCGACCATTGCATGAAATTTAACCCCAAAAAATTCAGCGACAACAAGGCAAGATTGTCGAGAATTTCTTTGAGGCAAGGCGGAGATTTTCATGAGGCAAGGTCGAGGCCGATGCCCCATCCTCGATCGCGCCATGGATTTCCTTAAGGCCAGATGGGCGGGAATGGTCCATTTACTTGTGTATTTATCACGATATGATGTCAATTTTAACACATAAGAACGGAGCATGTCATTTTGCCATCCTTGAGATTATGGATAATTCTATATGTACTTTACTACATGGATGGGCGCCGCTTGGCGTTTTAGTCATCCATGTAGTAAAAATTTTAGTAACTCTAGCATTGTCCCAAGATTAATGTGTTGGAGGGATGGGATCACCACTATTTTCTTGGTAGTTTCCTTTTTGTCCTCTATACTTTGTTCATAATTTCAGGGCTAGTCTTCAATCTTAAACTCTATTTCAGTTTGATCCCAATCTTTTTCTTCTTCATAAAAACCGTTGCAACATTTTAGTTTTATATCATTGTTCGCCCTAATCTCAAAATGCATTTTCATTTAACCTTCGTAGTTACTCATGCGTTCTATTAGTCAAACAACTCGATGAATTTTACATTTGATAAAAGTAAAAATAATAATAATATTAATATTAATGTTCAAAGAAATAATAAATATCAGGATGAAATTCGCGACCTATAGCAAGGAGGGGGGAAAAAAAAGAGAGCATCATCTAAGGGTGTGTTAAATTGCAAATATGAAACTCGTGAGGAAAGAAAATAAGTTATATTTGCATAAAATTGTTATGCTTAATTTTCATACTAAAAATGTTGTACTTTTTCATAAAGTTGAATTTTTGAGAAATGTGAATTGTCTCGAAAATAAATACTTACCCCCTCCCCCAATCAAGAAAATATTTTCTTTATTTTTTGTGAAAAACATGGTCATGCGACCAACTTTTGAAAAAAAAATTTATGAAAAAAGTTCTAATAAAACGCTTCAAAAGTAAGAACTTGAGTGAAAAATAACATTGTTAATTGAAAATAAAGTCAATCAAACATAACCATTAATTTCAACAAGAGACAAACAAAACTCTGTTTGGCCCTCATTTCTTGTAACTTAATTTCTCCGACTTATTTTCAACAACACATTTATTAAGACTCACAAATTTTATTAACTTATCAATCACACTGTATTTCACTAAATTTTATCAAAATCTATTAAAGATCTAATTTTTATCCAAACAAAACGAGAGCTTAGGGTGATTTCCCAATAAAATTTTTTAAAAGCCACTAAACAGGATACATATAAGCATTGAGAAGAAATTCTGTGACAATGTAAAATTATATCTTAGGAAACAAGTTGGTAATATAACACCACAACCAATATTGTGAAATAACATTACAATGTGTATTACCCACTAAATCTACATTTCACCAAAAATGTAGTCCAAACAGTGCAACAACAAATACAGGATGATCTTATTCCTCGGACAAATTACCATACTGCCATGGATTAAATTCTATTGACTGAACATCATCTAGGACGATTGCGTCTGAAGTATCAACAGTATTTCGATGCTCTGTGTACTTGCCATTGAAACGATATATTTCCAACTCTCCCCATGGCGTAGTTGTAACTTCATCGGTCATATCAAACCATTTTGGCTTAAAATTATCGCCTTTTGCTTCTCTATTTCTCTTTTCAGCTCTCTGTTTCTCCTCCAAACTAGAAAGATGTAAACACGAATGTTACATGATATACCCCGCAATATCAAAATATATAAACAACGAAGATAATGAGATAAACATTGAATTGAGAGGGAAAAGGGTCAAAGCATAGAAATGATCCAAAATTGAAAAACAAAAAGTGCAACTTCCCATACACAAGACAAAAATGAAAATAGACCAACTAAAACAATTCAATCCAACAAGGTTACGATAACAATGCATTGGCTTCAGAAAATTTTCCAAGGTTCCAAAACCTATCATATTCTACTTGAAATATTCATGTAAAGGAAACTTATATTGAAAGACGGTTAGGAAAATAAAAGATATTATCAGAATGCAGAAAATTAACATGGAAAATAGAAAAAATGCATCAAAGAATAGGAATGTATCTTGTTTTTTACCCAACATTTCTCAAGGTGCTGAAGACAAACACAGAAAAATGCCAAAAACGGCAGAAAATGGTAAAAGGCCCCTGTGATTAAACCAGACATTATATAATCCAAGATGTCCTCAAAGAGCATAAAAAAACTCTAAAATTAGTAGATCTTAAGGGGTCGAATCTAAGGCTGTAAAAAAGCACTTGCTGTCTTATATAAAGAAAAAGGAGAAACTAAGTTCTTAAATTGAGTTTGCAGAACTCGATTTTAGCAGTTTGGGATTGAGAGAATGAATATTAAGGTGTGCTGCAATTTGTTATTCAATGGATTCACCATATAATTCAAATTGGTAATGCGGTCAATTGAAACATTAGAGACGAATTCCGAACTATAAAACCTAGGAAACTATGATAATGATAGCATATATGACCATAACCAACCCTTGATGATTCAAATGCTTGCCAATTATTTATGTTCGAGTAATTTAGAACCAGCTATCGATTTTTGTATGTGGAAAGGAGGAATGCACACATGTACAGCTACATTACATGTAAATAGTTGAATATAGAGAGAGAGGAAAGAGAGAGAGAGAGAGACCGGCTCTTTTCAGCACCAGCTTTGGAGAGGTCACCCTTCTCAAGTGCACATCTATCAGGACGCAAACGGGAATCTGATGCCAGCAACTTCTTGGGAGCGGTGTCAAAGCTGTTTAATTTATGTGCAAAGTAGGTATACTGAAATTTGTCATTTGCTGGAGTTTCCGCGATATGCCAAACCTGCTCAAACATTTCTAGTCACCAACCCCCAGCCAGGCAAGAATTAGCAGCTAAGCTAGTATGCTTAAATACCATATGGACTCCCCACAGTTTTAAAGCTTTTTATGAAGTATAAACATTTAAACTACGATAAGAAATCATCTATAAATTATCTAAACAGTTCAACAGTCATACGGTTCAATTTGCCAAGACAGGATATCCATCATAGCATAAGATCAAAGCAGAATAATTTGTTTTATTACAATTAACATTATTAGAAACAAAGTCCTCCAAATACAAACCCAGATACTGATGCGCATGGGCATGTTTTTAAAATCTCACTTACCAGAGTTCGTTCCAAGAAGGTCAGTGAAAAAAGAAAAAAAAAAATAGATACAGAAGTGATCGAGAAAGCCAGCAACAATAGCATCACACAGCAGTTCCTCAGCCCCATCTTAATAGATGAAATTTTCAAATCTCTCCATTGGAATGACCCGTGATTTGAGAAAAGAACGAGTTAATACATCAACATACGGGAAATAGGAATAGCAGTCTCTAGTTCACATTGCTACAAATAGGTCGGGGCGTTCAACAGAAAATAGATTTAGAAAAGTGAATATCAGAGTGTTAACAAGATAAACCTCTTTCAGTTCTGTGCCAGGAAGAGGTTCCCCTTCTGAATCACATGGTTGATAACTCAGGGACTCACTCCATTTTCCAGTCATCAATATTTTAGGTTCTTCATCAGCATTGTACACATACCCATCAACCTCATACCGATTAGCTCTGTAACAAAAAGGATCTGTTAACATCAAAGAACATTTGGGAATCTGACAAGCATAAAAAACATTTCTGACTGCATAAGAATAAGGAAAATAAATAAATGTACACAGACTCGGAAAATACACACACACACAAGGAGGAAAGAGAGAGAATTAATAAAGTAGATAAAAAGCCTAATCAAATCAAAAGGGCAGTATTTCTTACTTCTTGATTGGTGTGTATCAAGTTTGTTAATTATTATTACTGGAATTGATTACCAAACAAGTTAGTTATTGGGGGTGGGGAGGATCAAATTAAAGGAAAAGAATTTCTTATTCTTGCTGTGAGGCATCTCTAATGCTAACTTCTGCATAATAATATCCGGTCATACTCATGACAAGACAAAATCTGGAGGTTAATCAAAGTCTCAAAATGAACTTCTAACTAAAAGCACCAGACAGAGCTACTCTTCCGACAGTCGTAAAGATGGTGAAGTAGAAAAATCATCTCTATGGAAGTCAAGAAAGAAAGGTGAAATGAGAAGCAACATACCCAAACCAACCGCAAGGTTGAAAATACAGAACAACTTTGTCCCCAGTAGTCAAGTTTGTCATGACCATTTCTCCAGGTGAATCCACCCAGGTTCGTCCAAATATCAAATTGTTAACCTTTGTAGGAGGTGGAACTAAATCTAGAACAACACCATCTCTTTTAAGAGTCACTCGTGTTCTGCATTAAAAAAATGATTAGATTATAAAGTTTGTTTAGAAATTCAACAAGAGGCAAATAAATTAAATTCAACATGGAGAAAAGAGTAAGATCAACAGTGAATCGGATATGAGAATTACAAAAAAACAAAATATATTTAACAGAAATGATACAAATGAGTATTTGTCATTACCTTCCAACAGGATAGACATCAACAGAGTTCCCTAAAAAATTAGTTTTTAACTTAGATGTCACGTCATATGTGAAATGCTCATTTTCAGCATGTCCGGCACTTGTAGGAGGATGATGACTCACCTAAAAAATACAAAACATCAAATTAGCAAATAAAAGGAATCCAGAACTAACTACAAGCAGCATAAATAGATTCATGTAGTTAAATGCATCACGATTCAGAACCAAGAATTCAATCACGTGAGGGAAAGAAACTGCTCTCGGATAAAAGGGATGTTTAATTATAACCTCCAACAGTTGGTTCAACAAACCTAAACTGCTTAAAAGCATGTCAAATATAAGCAGCAGAGTACTCAATGTTTTCATGGTTGCTAATGAGCACTCAAGAGTGCATATTTTTTGAACTTCAAAATCAAATGCTGTTATGTGATTATAAGCATTTATATTTGTAACTTGAATTTCTTAAAAGCTGTTAGTGCTCATAAACAATACCAAACACCCTTATCTGAACAAACTAGAGTGTCAATAAACAATAACTCACTTGTTCAGAAATAAATGTAATCCCTCCATGATCAACCAGTTCATAAGTCTCTCCAAGAATTGGATTGAAAGGCTTCCAAGTGCGTTGGTAGGCAAAATAAACAGATACTGCCCACGACGCTGCATCAAAAAACACATAACTGTCACTGCATCATATAACTTTCCTCATAATTTAATTAGTGAGAATCATTCCCCATCATTAAAGTGCTGACTCTATATATATTTACATCAAGAAACACTCACATGCATACACCAACCGAACGTAGGGATCCTCACATTCATCTGCTTGATCCAAAAGGTACGAATATTCCATCAACTGCCATAAACATTGCATAATTAACACTATCGAGGTGCTTTAGATGATCAGATATTAAGGCAGCAGCATATTCAAAGAGATTCACAAACCTCTGCCATTTTTTGAAGCATTGTCATTGGCTCAAATATAAGGACAGGAAGTGTCACCATTGATGTGACATCAGAACCAATATATTTTTGCATCATCTTCCAATAACTATCACGTTCCTTCGAGAAAGTGAAAGATCATTCAGTATACACATATAATGTCAGCAATAATTAATTTTTCTGTGAGAACAGCATAGAGGATCATCAATTAAGCATAGAATAAGAAAAGTTACACAGTATAAAAATCAATAGAGGAACAAGTTAAATATATAGACTTCGACTAGAAGACAAATATGCCCCTTTTGTCTTTCATTCGACTTCCATCATCTACCAAGTGACTTTTATGTGGTTTTGTCATTTACATAATATTTTTATAGTTTCCAGGATTATCCAAACACTTTTACCGAGAGAATTTATCGCTTATGACTCTAATAGATATAATGCTCTCCGATTAATGCATATTTTCACTTTAATGAAACTTTATCCACATGTCAAATCTTAACCAAATTTTGTGTATATATGGATGCTTAGAAAAACCGATCACCAGAATATCAATCCGTCAAACTAATACATAGATTACTTCCAAAGAGTAAGATCCCAGGCTACTTCAACTTTTTGAGACACTGCTTTTAAATAAAAGACATGTACGGATAAAATTCTTACCAAATGCGTCCCTTTCCTATATGGCAGAGATATCAAGAACAATAGTTGAAGAAAGTGGCATTGTAATTATCTAAAAGAAAGCATATACAGTAACAAGCACCCACCTCCTGTTGCCATCTTCCTCTCTGGGCTTCCTCTTCAGCATCTTCCTTGCCTCCTTCTGGATTTATAACTTCCACCCCTTCATAACTAAGCAATCTAGTTGTAGGGAGAAAAGGTATATGTTAATGAGCCTTAACCGGTGACATTATATGTCAGGAAAGTAACACTGATTCATCTAAAGTGATCCTGACGAATAAAATCAGTACAATTAGTATTTATTAGGCATTGATGAGAAGAAAAAAAGAACAAAAAGCTTGCAAAAAATTATTCTTATGCACGAGTATCTGGTAGTGTTGGTCCTGTTGGAAGCAAGTGATTGTCAAACAGACAAATAAAGCACATAAGTGCTTAGCAGTTAGCACACTTAAGGCCTTTATTTTTTATGTGTTCATTATTTCATGGAAATCAATTTCAAAATGTCAAAAGAAAAAACACATAGTAAAAAAATAAAGAAAAAGAAAAATTCCAAATCAAAATTAGAAATAACATGAAGAATCCTATCATTAGGTTGGTCAATATAGTAAGTGCCTATTGGTTATTGCAAATGAACAGACATTAACAACATGTAATTTAGGTAATAAAAAGCGCATCAATGGATAGCTTCTCATTAAGCAAGCTAATCCTGACCAAAAACAAAAACAAAAAATAAAAGAGAAGATATTTGACTTAAAGAACCAAGCCAAAGAAAGACCGGCTAACTTGAAAGTTTCATAGACGAGCACACCATATAGTCTTTTTTTTTGCATCTATATTTTTATATAGTCGTAAAGAAAAATTGCAAGGCCACTTACTGTTCATAATTAAAGATTTATATTTAAAAATCTCTTGATTTTAGGATGATCGGTCGGTAATGACATTGAATTTATCAAAATCATGGCCTCCAGTGTGCTTAGTTACAAACATGAGTTTGGATTTTCATAAAATAGCAGAGTTAAGCTCCTACATACTGAAATCATCAAAGTCAAACACATAAATTCTTTAGCTAGTCACTGACCTAAGCTGTGTACATTCTTGAACTTATTGTAGCTTCCTTCATTTGCAGCCAGCATATATGACAAATGATTAAGCTAATGGAAAAATAAGAAAATTTTTACTTTCGTTATCAATGGGATCTGAATACTCATTAAATCCAATCACAGTTATTGCTCTAATGCGATGGTGATCCGTTATCCATCAATTCTATATGTGAAAGCCATGACATAATATTTTAGAATCTTGACTCTTGTTCTCTGAGTGGGACATGAGATACACCCATCTTTACATGCAAAACTTCCAACTTTTTTATTCTGCAAACCTTTCGGAAAACTAAACAATAAATCGGCGGCTTTCCGCAAGTTGCATCTTGCGACCGTTATCAACTAAATAACAGAAAGCAAACTGCAGCTAAATCTCGCACATGCATGTATCACTGTATGAAAAATCAAAATTTAGATCTTTCAATTACCAAAATAAATCAAGTAGAATTAAGAATATCCCTGGTTACATGATTGAGCGAGCGCACACAAACAGAATAACAACGTATGAAAAAAAAAGGAATTAATACCCGTTGACCGATCTATGCATGGCGCTGCTGAACATCGAAAAGCCCGATGTCATGGCCGAAAAGAAACCACCCTTGTTTTCATTCTTATTTGGTGTCCCCATCTCTGCCGCTACAACAAGATTGCCTTAATCGGATATAAATTGAATTCTATTTCACAGTATTATGAGAGTATTTTGTGGATCGAGATGGGTATTAACCCTAATTTGGGTCGATCCAATCGATCTGTACGAGGGGAATTTGTGATTAGAGATGGTGATAAATTAATTATAAGTGGCAGAAATGGGAGTATGAATAAATAAAGAGGGCTAAAACAGGAAGTATAAAATATAAGACTAGTTGGCGTTCTTAATTTCGAGAATTATTATAGGGATAATTGCAGCAGCTGTCACAAACGTCTGACCTTTTTAGACTTTATTTTAATCTACACTTTGTGTCTCACAATCCCAAATCTTTTAAAAATTAGCACATGGAGTTTAAATGTATAATTTTTGTTAGTTTAACTATTAGTTGATCCAATAAATTAACTTTGATCAACTTTAAAAGAGGTATAATGATAATTTTGAACTTTTCTTATTAAACAATAAAAAAAAAGATGGGAAAGAAACAAAATTAGGTCACCTTCTTCCCTTCCCTTCCCTTCCCATCCCACCTTACCCTACCCTATCCTACCCTACCCTTAAGTTCACCTAACCTCCAACTAAATCAACTAAAAATCCAACACAACTCCACCATGTCGACGATCGCCACTCACCATCGCATTCCCACTTACTAGTGGTGCAAGCAACATGAAAGAAATCTCTCTTGATTTTTCTATAACTCCTTGATTTTGGTTGCGGTGGCGGTGGCGATGGCGATGGTGTGCTAGTACACTGGAAAATGATGGTGCCTAGGATAGAGTTGTAGGGAGACAATTATTTTGTATGATCTGTATTTTGGGTCGTTCAAGTTGGCGGATTCGGTGGTGGCGGGTTTCGGAGGTTGCCATTTTGCTTATTTTTGCTGTTGATTTAACTACCAATTTTCAAGAATTCTTGAATTTTAGGGATTGTTTGTGCGTATATATATTTGATTTGTGTGGGGGTTTGTTAGAAACAGTGAATGCAGGAGGAAATTGATGGAGTGTGACAGACAGAAGGGCCACGCAGTGGCGTTGGTAGCAATTGTTGGCTCGATGTGCGAGTAGGTGAGTGGCAGTCAGACTGTCGTAATCAAGATAGGTTGGATTTTGGTTGGGCATGGTGGGTGACGATAGTCGGCGCCACATGGTGATTTAGATGTGGTGGGTGGTGATTGTTGGCACGGGGTAGGATGGATAGCGATCGGTGGATGCCGACGGCATGCGATGATAGACCACAGTGGTAGGTTTCTTGGTTGGTTTTAGGAGGTGGGATGTGGGAAAGATGAGATGAATAGTGAATTGATTTTTTTGTTATTTTTATTTTTTGATTTTTAATTTTAATTCAATGTTACCATTATACCTCTTTTAAAATTGGTCAATTAATTTATTGGGTCAACCAACATAAATCGTCTATTTGGACCACAAGTACTAATTTTTAAAAGGTTTGGAATTGTGTGCGGCATAAAGTGAAGATTAAGGTAGAGTCTGTAAAAAGGTGAAATGTTATGACTGCTACTTCAATTATCCCATTATTTTATAATGTGTGAGTTAGGAAGTAGCAGATGTTCAGAAATTTGTCCACGGGCTATGGGTTGCATGAGGAACATGTGGTAATAGCTTGTTCGTGATATGGAACGGGCCAAGCGGGCGCCGGCTTGCTGTTGAGATGCGTAGGATATTTATGAATTAAGTTTTTTTTTTCTCTCTCTAAGCGCTTACAAGCCCCGTTTGAATGTCATTATTTGGTCAAAACAATATTTGGAATAGTGATTTTTAAGAGAATATGTGATTAAAATGTAGAAAATTTTTTGAATGTACATACATAATATTTTATTGCGTAAATATATAGTTGAAAATGATTATGTACAAAAAAAAAAGAGTTTTCAAATAATTGTGTTAAAATATGGGATAAATTAAAGTGTTACAAAACTAGAATTGACTTGTCGATTCGGTAACTGAATTAATGATTGAAACATTGGCCGGTGGCACACTTCTTCATTAAAGTCAATCTCCGAGTCAAGTCTGAAAATTATGAGTAATTAATTATTAGTTTAGATATCGGGTTAAAACTAGGATTGACTAATCGTTCAGCCATTGGATTAACGGTTGAAACACTTTTATTAAGAGAATATGAAACGTTGATTATTTTTTTCAAATCGCAATAGTTTAGTTGAAGTGATTCAATTACTTTTCAATGAAATTTTTTAAAATTATATTAATGTGTTACATGTCCTTCAAGTGACCACTGACGACATTGTTATTTTTAGCAACTATTTATATTTCTTGCAAACAAGCGAGAGAGAAAAAAAAATCAAAATTTAAGAAAACGCATACGGTTTCGTCATTTCCAAGCAAATTGCAAGGTTAATGGTTTGGTGTTGATAGTAATAATGCCAAGTGGATTATTTGGAAAGGGGATGGTGCTAGGAATAGTAAAAAAGTTCGTCGGTTCGGACGGCTCGACCTCGAAAAAGTTCGAGTCGGGCCAGGCTATCGAGTCGAGGCTCGGGCCGAGCCCTATTTTAAACATCGGCTCGAGCTCGAGCCCCGTAAAAAAAAAAAATAATAACAACAACAACAACAACAACGGACAGCTAAAATAGCTACATGTGCACGCAGGCAACTATTTAGCTGCCCGTGTTGTGCAAATAGTTGCCTGCGCAGACGGCTATTTTTTATTGTCTGTGCAGGCAGCAGCAGAAAAAAAAATCGAGCCGGCTTGGGTAGAAAGTTCGGGTCGAGCCTCATTTTTTTAGTCGAACTTTTGCTTGGCTCGGGCCAAAAAAAGCTCGAACTTGTTTTGCTCGAGTTGAGCTCGAGTTTCAAGTTTCGGCTTGCGGCTCGACTCGTTGACATGGCTAGGCAGTGCACCGTGGCTATGAGGGTGGAACATCGGACTCCTATCGATCAGCTAACTCCAAGGAAAATAATAAGTTAGTTAGGGCAGTAAATTGATCAGATATAGATCATATATCCGATCTGATCCTATAAGAAAATCATCTGGTCCAATCCAATTCGATTCGATCCGATAATCCAACGGATATTTAATTGTTAAATTCGTATCCGATTTTCTATGTTATCGAATATCCGATCCGATAATCCAATCCAAAATTAATAAAAATTAGGAAAAAAATTAACGTTGGAATTAAATCATCATACATTAAACGAAAAATTGAAAATCGTCAAATAAACCGTTAAACCGACCGGTTAGTCGTAAACTGAAAAATCAGATCCGATTTTTCCAAATAAAATGATTTTATGTTCTCTAAAAATTTTTGAACTAACTTGAGGCCCACGTGTTTTTACTAGCAAGCCCAATAGTGACTTTTACCATCATGATATTCCTTTTTAAAGGAGATATCTGATAACCCAAGAATAACTAACCAAGAGGGGGGTGAATTGGTATTTAAAACTTTTTCGACTATTTGTCTCAAAGCTATACAATACACAAGATATAATTTCAAAGTATGATACTAGAATTAAATATCAAAGTT
>CAIGRB010163923.1:0-25798 GCA_903798255.1 Fraxinus quadrangulata
GTGGATTATCGGATTAATGAGGATGAATTCCATAAAATTTGTCTTCTTGATTGCGATTTTTTCATAAGGAAACCGCCCGACCCAGATAATGATGTCTATGATTTCCGAGAGGTGACCTTTTTTTTTCATGCTTTTATGTTAAACTTTGTTGCTTACTGTAATTGTTTCTAGTTTTTATTAGAAAAAAGATTTATTCCAAAACTTACTTGTGTACTTCCAAGTAAACTTTTTAAGCTTAGCCAAACATGACTTTAACCTTTATTATATTGTGTATGTGGGGAGTTTTGTTGTATCTTCTGCTTTCTAGGTTACACCTATGTTTATCTGTTGAGTTGCTTAGTAGTTGCTCAGTGTTTTGGCAATGTAGAAAGCATTTTTCGGTTGGAAGTTGATTGATTTCTTGAATTTATTTAGAAGATGGATGAAAAAATTGAAACTAAAAGCATTGATGGTTTCGTGCTAATAATTAATTAAGGATGTAAGAGAATTCTTCATTTGAAATTAGAAAATTCGTTTATATCTTCCGAGTAACCAAATGGTTGAATTGTTCCCTTTGCATTTTTTAACTTTTTTAATTTACTATTCTGTATTTTCGACCTGGAGTTATACATGTTGATGTAACAGTGTTTTCGTTGTTTGTAGATGTATGTTACACCCCCAGATACTGATATATATGCTGTTCCGAAGGTTCTCGCACCAATGCCTCAAAAGGTATGCCCCCCAACATAATCTATGAAATAAGTATGGACTATTTGAATCAATTTATAAAAGTTTTGTTCTCGTGCTTAATATTCTTAGATACTTGTGTATATTTGAGTTTTGTGTTTGTATATTTTGATAATTTTTATGTCTCTACTGGTATTGCAGTACATTCGATGTGCACAAAGCGATTATGGATGCTACAATGTGACAGAGCCACCCATTGATGCCCCTAGAGATCCAATGTACAAATCTGAGAAAGAAGTCTTAAAGGTCTTGTAACGTTCTTTAGTTTCGTTTTGAGAAAAATCATTTTAAGAATTTGTGTGAAATTTTCAATCTCATTACTTGGCACGTGTTAATTTTAACCACACATTTCATCGACCACAACTTTTCAACCACACATTTCATCAACTTTTATCAAAATCTACTAAAAATCTAATTTTAATCCTCACCAAATAGGGGCTTAATTTAAAAGCTGGGTTCAAGAAAGATTAGTTAAGCAGATGCATTTGCATATTTTAAAGATGGGATAGTTTGCAAGAGGGCTCTTAAACATATATTCAACATGAATGTTTGGTTGGCTCGTAGTGATTTATAGAGGTGGATAACTTTGGTGCTTCTTTTTAGTCGAAATGAATATTTCTTCTCAATTTGTTGTTGCAGGTTTTCTTGACAAAGCATTACAGGAATCGCCGGCTGGGTGACCCAGAATTTACTCTGGATTTTGAGGAGATCTATGTAATTGATTCAAAAACAAAATCAATCTCCAGAGCAAAAGTCTCGGTGAGCAAATTTTATGTGAACTAACTAACTGTGCATCTCTTCACTTCTGAAAACTTGAAATCATCAAATACGTGTATTTTTCCCCTGGCAAATTATTCAATAATCTTCTAGTGATCAAATATTCACGATAAGTATAAATCATCACTATCTTCTCTGGTAAATTGAGTATCTGCTTTTCTTTCCCTTTGTGTTTTAATATGCTTTGTTGTAATAGTAGTGTCCAAGGAGTTCTCAAATCAATTGTTACATTAGAGTTATCCATTATTTTTTATCTGCCAAGTGGGCTTGGGTGGTTGTTCGATAAGTAAGAAAGGAATGCATAGCTTGCTCATATTAAATTCAGCTGCATGTTTGCTAAAGTTTGGGACGAGGAAGTGTATAATAGGACAGAAGATCTTTAGGATAGGCACCATGCATTCCTTTGTCCTGTGAGAGACAAATGTTCAGTTAAATGATGAAAGATGCTTCTCTCCAAACTCTTGGTTACAGCTATTCATTTATCTACAATAATGCTTCTAATCTGTTGCTAAGCTGGCCCATTTCTTTTGCAGTTTATTTACTTGTACTGTGTTGTGATATTCTTCAATAGGTGACAGTTCCAGGAGGAAGGAATAGGGATAGGAAGAACGATTTGCTGGTCATTCGAGATAATGGAAACTCCTTCAAGATAATTCCCCCGGTGATTACTCAACTATTTTCTTTCATTAATTTTATTTTGACTTTTAAGCGTATTAGCAGATTCATTTCTGTTACTATTTCTATAGGGTGAAAGAGACGACCCAACCACTGTGATAGAGAAGGAGGAGTGGAACAAAACAAGACAAGATATGGAGAAGCATCTTAGGAAATTAAGAGATTTTAATGTTTCAAATTGGTTCTAATTGGATTATGCTACGGGTTAGAATCTCAGAGGGTTGGTTTAGAGATGCTTTTCAACGAAGACTTCAGATACATGTGTCCGTTTCCTGGATCTAAGCTTATTTTGACGACCATGTTGAAGCTACGGTTGATGGCTTTGTCACGTCGAACACGAAGAAATATTTCGAATGACAAGAGTAGGTCGGTGATATATATACGACGTGCAATTGTATTGCTGAGGCATTGATCGTTATTTGTGTAAGCATTTCTTATGAAATGAGTTTGACGGAGAATCATCACCGTGGTTGAGATATTTTTGTCCATTCACTTGTCGTAAGAACGTGTTTTATAATTTATGCCAACAATTTGTTATTTGTAAGATGTAACTTTTGGTACAGTGTGAATTCTTGGTATGGAAATTTCTATATAAAACCTATCATGATTTTAAAGGGGGTATCCCAACTTAATGAATTTTACAAGTTCTTCTAAATTTTGGCACCTCCAATTGAGATTTTAATGAATTTTAATACAACTCATTAAAATTTAGGTGTTTCCAATTGAGTCACTGTTTAAGCCAAATTAAAATTTTCATTTTTATTTTTCTATTCATTATCAATCACATATTTTCAATAAAATAATATTTTTCATCACATCAATGACTTTTCCTTCTTTTTCAATCACATATTCTTCATCGATCTACTATTTTAAAATACGTTCTTTCAAAATAATGTGACTCAAACACCATGAAATTTTAATGAATTTCAATAAAAATGTCACAGCAACCATTATCAAAACTAATGTGACAACATTCTTTTCTAGTAAATAATCTAACCACGTATTATTATTTTGTTGTAAATTAGGTCGTGTTGTATGTTACTTGACAATTTCTAGTAAATAATCTAACCACGTATCAATTTTTATGTTATTTGGTGGACATTTTTCTTTTCCTGAAAAACATTGTATTGAATATTGAATCTTTGAAGAATGTGTTGTTAAAAAGTAGGAAAAAAATTTAGATTTACGTATAAAATATTTTATTGTGTGAATGTATGATTAAAAATGAGTACGTAGAAAAAAGAGTTTTAAAAGAATGTGAGATAAACGAGACTTTTTACCCTTCGGGGCAAAACTTAGTGGTGCAAAGGAAATGAGTGAGGTAGTCTCAGCTGAGGTGGCATCGGTAGTGCGAGGATTTGATTCCTGCCTTTTACAATGTATTAAATTGGACTCTTTGTGGGTACAAGTATGACAGCTCTTGCACCCTGTCCTACTGAGGCACATCCCGCGATTTACTTCATCCACAATGTTCTTGGGGTGTGGCGGGGCGGGTTCAACCTTTAAAAATTGTCTAATTTTATATATTTTTTTACAAAATAACTAGTGAGTCCCCACACAAGTACTCTTTCAAAGTTGTTATCAACACTTCACCTGACTCAAACTCACGCAAAAGGACGATTATACTATTTTTAAAGATAAAATATGTACAAGAATGTTATCTTCGAAAGCACTAGCGTAGATGTGACAAAATTGAATAGAATTAAAAAAAAATTAAAAAAAGTATATGACAGTTTTTTAAGATATCCGACATTCACCCGTGAAGTCCAACACACCAAAAAAAAAAAAACAAACGCAACAACGTAGAATTATTTCGACGAATGCAACAAACATTATGAGTTGAGTTCTCCTTATCAGTCAGTTAAAGCTTCAAATTAATGTTAGTTATATATAATATTGCAATAATTATTTGGTGTTGATGATTCATTTTTCAGCTAATATGTCATTTTTTGTTATTGACTTAAGACCTTAAATTAATTATTTTGTAACAGCAGAAATTAACTTGTTAACAAACCTGGGCATGGTCAGTATGTACCAAATTGCACAACTGCTCTACTTATTTTTGGTGAATTTACCAACTTTTGATATAAAAATAAGTTAACTTATATTTAAGATTTTTTTATTAGGCTTCGGAGAAGATGAAATTCTCCTTTTCCTTTTTTTATTTAATTATTTTAATTGGTTTATTATAGAAATTGTAAATATTCCATTTTATCCCTCAATTAATTTGAGTCAAATATCCAATTTGAGGGTTGACTAATGGAATAGTTGATGGGATCTGTCCAATGGACTTCTTAAAGTGAAAGGTTTGAGACTGTGATCGCAAAAATAAAAGGTTAAGGTGTAATCTGCAGTAAATTAAAATGTTTGGAACCTCCGTTCAAATTTTACCTTCTTTTCTTGCTAACTATCAAGGGAAAGACAATATTTTAAATAGTGATTTTCAGGAGATGGCGTGGTTAAAAAGTAGGAAAATATTTTTGAGTTTACGTACATAATATTTTATTGTGTGAATATAATTGAATACGAATACGTAAAAATAAGAATTTAAAAATAATGATCGTCAAATATGGACAAAGTAAAGTGAAAGATGCATCATTTAATAAAATTTCATATTAAAATACTTATTTTCGAAAATGTGAATCCTAATTTATATTAAAGTGAACTGAAAATGATGAATTTTCATTATTTCCAAAGTTTGCGGCTGTCCCCCCTCAGGTTATTTAACTAGATTTTATAATTAACCACTGAAAAGAGAAAAACAAAAGGAATATACTCATATGGTATGATGCAACAACAAATAATTAATTTGGTGCTGGCACAGTCTTTCTTAGAACAAAGATTCACTAGTTTATAATGAAAATATAGTAGGTTCGATTAACATTAGATTTCACTCTTAACGATAAAAAGAATTGCCGAAAAATTATAATCCGTGAAGTTAATAATATTCAACGATGAAATATCATCGTTAGCTTGGGAAAGAGAGGTCATTTGAATAGTTTCGAAGACGCAAGGTTCTACAAGTAATTGAATTTGTGCGCCTTCGATGTAAAGCATTTTGTTGTGTAGTATTGATTTAGCACTCCTTACATGCAAGGTTTCAAAGATTCGCGAATTTATAATGAAAAACAGAATATGTTTGATTAATATGAAATCTCAAGAAACTTCACTATCAACAACTAGAAGAATTATCGTTTACTGTGCAAGCAATCGATAATATTCAATAACGAATAGCATCATTGGGTTGGAAGATTAAGGTAATTCGAATGGTTTTCAACGACGACATGTTTTGCACGTAATTAGATTCATATGCATTCAACGAGTTGGAATGTCCTCTATCGACGTTAATCTTGTTAGTATACTTTTAATATAATCATTTTTCTAGAAAATAATTAGCCAAACGCGATCCCATATTCAAGTGAAACTAAGATAATACTATGAGCATACCTAATAACACGTGAAGAGGGCAATTAAATGTTGGACCTACACACGAGACATGAAGGTATAGTATGCCACGAAATGAAAATCCAAGTGTGGACCGCCGTTGAATGATGAGTTTCACATGCATACACTAATAATTAAGGTAAGGTCCTACAATTTGGACTACATTGTACATTCAATTTGGACACTAATGAATTAGGTTGTGTTCGATAAATATTATTGAGATAATAATGTATTTTAAATAGAGATATGGTGGAAAATACGTGATTAGAAAGTAAAAATAAATTATTGATATGATGAAAAATAATATTTTATTAAAAAATATATGACTCAGAATCAAGCGTCGATGAGCACGTAGGGCTTAACGCCCGTATAGAGACGCAACAAATCAAGAACTAATACCCATGGCTCAATAAGGAGCTTTTAATTGACTCGATTTCAGTGCATTTTCGAACTCATCTTGCCTTTTCATTATACTTGGACAACACGTGTTAGGCAGCCGTTGTTGTGTCCAATCTGCCACGTGTCTATCGCTTCTTTCTGAACTCACGTGATTAACATGTTAACGCCACCGCCCCTAAAGGCGAGTGGAGTATTGTGTCACACTGTCGGTTAGTGGCCCACCTTATAAATGAGGCATTCATTTTATTTTATATTTTTATAAATGAAGCATTTATTATGTACCACTCTCTTTATATATATTTTTTTTTTATTTTTTTATTCTATTTATTAAGGAGATTTAATCCAATCCATAGGTAGGTTGGTCCTAAGAGAGAATTGAATTCTAATTTTCTACTACTACAAGTTGTCAACGCCGCCACATTCACTCTAACTAAGGGAGGGAAAAAAAAAAAGATACGTGGGTTGATTTTTGTGTCGAGAGTTTGAAATAGTGGTATTAAAAATTAGTTTTTGCAAAAATGAAAAGGTAAAACTCGTAAGAACTAGTTCTCAACTCTTATAACATGTTTAAATTTTTAATGTGAGCTGAATTTTCTTTGGTTTTCAATTTTTCTATTGAACCGATGAGTTCAATCCGATAATAAAATATTTCATATAAGGTAATTAAAATTCCATTAAAATTTATTTCTCATCATACAACTTAAAAAAGATCCATTATGAGGAAAAATCGTTTTGAGGCGACTTTATATTAATTAGAAAATAACACGTTGATGGCTGATGGGGGATGTTGGGTCCATTTGACAAAGTTATTGAACAGTTAAAAATTACTTTCGAGATTAAGAAATTATTTTTGAATCTGTTTGTATAAATTTCTTGGAGTGATTTGTTCGACCAAAAGAATTTTTAGAGGAGACAGGCATAAAGAAACTTTTTCAGAAAGCTGTTTTATAATAAATAGAAATAAAAATAAAATTTCTATTAAGTGGGCCCGTTAAATGTTGTCGTGCAAATAAGAGATTAATTGACGTATTTTCAAACTTCCAAAATTCCTTTCTAATTCTCTTGATAATTTATAAATAATATAGTCTTAGCTATTCGAATTTATAATATGTGTATGTGTGTGTGTATATATATATATATATATATTTATCAAAAATCTTACGTTGATGATAGTGTGTTTGTACCATAAAATTAGGGTGTTCTTGTCCATACGTTATTCTGATGTTTGCTCATTTTATAATTTATCTAGAATTAGGATAACCCCACTTGGTAAGCAAGAATATTGGTATACATTCCTTGCAATTTGAACACACTAACACTGATACATCATCACATCCATTTACATATCAAAGCATTTGACTTTATTTAACTATTTTAACTACAAATTTTGGTTGGAAACTTGCAAACTCATCAATTTTATTTTATTTTATTTTTTGGGTTTAGTCTTTATTTGTTTATTGTCAAGTCAGATAAATTTATTCATTTAACTTTAACTCGATCACGTCCATCCCTAGAAAAATGCAATGAATATAGTTTGCAAGAATTTGAATGCAATGGAATGACAAATCATATACAGTAAATAACATAAATAGCAAAGATTACAACCAAAAACTAGCAATTATTACTCACAATTATAATGAAAATCATTTTTAAAAAAACTTATTTAATGAAGATTTCATCAAATTTAACAAATCAAAAATCTCATCTCTCTTTCCACCTTTACTTTTAGGGTAAATTCATCCCGGTGTATCCAAATTTTCGTAAGTAAAAGTCTTATGCTCCCAGTATAATAACATTGTGCGTGCAATATCTCTACATGATAAAAAATGTATATTTAGATATGATCATGCGAATCGAAAAGGTAATATTGTCAAAAAAAGGAGCTTGAATTTGAATCGTCATTGTTTAGTTTTTCAAATAAAGAAAATATTATCTAAAACAACTTAGCCATTTAATCACATCACGTGTATATTACATGGATATACTATAAATGAAAGGTGTGAGATACAAGTGTCATAATTATGATAGTTTGGGGATCGGTCGAGGAATTTACGCTTACTTTTATCCCTAGCCGTACCACCCACCCTACCCCCACCCCCACCCCTATCTAACTGCTGGGGTACTTGCTTGTTGATGGCAATGGCACAAGTAACCTGCAAATACAAGCCCCAAGTGGATCCCACTCCCACAGACACGAACTGAAAAGGCATGGTTCATCTTCATCATAATAACTTTAGCCAATGAAGCTTACCGATATCCCCCCATCTAATTTTCTGGTCCTGACTACTGACTGCTGCTCGCTGAAATCTTGAAAAGCAAACCAAAACTAACTTTATACGGCCTGCACAATTAATCACCTCTTTATATGACCATTTTCTGCAAACGGTTTCTCACAATTCCCGCCGGAGGGAAACAAAATTTGCAGTGAGATAAAGGAAATTTTGAAATCTATCTATTCAAGAAAATGACTCAGATGGTGGTTGCCAGTGAATCTAGCTCCGGCGGACGGGCGGTGGTGGTGGGGATGAAGCTGGATGCTCAGAGCCGGGAATTGCTGACGTGGGCTCTCGTGAAAGTCACTCAGGCTGGTGATCAGGTCATTGCTCTTCATGTTCTTGACAAAAATGGTAAGGTTCTGTGCAAAATTGCATGCTTCAGTGTTTTGTATTTGGTGAATTCAATAAGCTTTATATTCTAAATTGAGCTGTTCGAGTTTTGATTTTGCTTTGGAAAATTTGGTTAAATGGGTTGAACAGAAATCTTAAAATTGATATTTACTTGCAATTTTCTGGGAAAACATAACACAAAGTCTTGTTTATTATTATTTCCAGGAAAATTTGTGCCAAGTAAAGAATTTTTCTGTCTAAATTTCAATTAATGAATTGAATTGATTTGGTGAAATTGGGCTGTGCAGAAATTGTCGATCGTGATGGTAAATCATCTCTGCTTTCTCTGGTTAAAGCATTTGACTCCATTCTTGCAGTTTATGAAGGTTTCTGCAATCTAAAACAGGTACTTTTCTTTCACAATTTCAGTATTTTGTGTCAAATTTCATTTGCTATTCTTGTAATTTTCTTAAAATGTTACAGTTGATCAGTAAAAATTTGAACTTTGTCGGTGGATCTAATCTCTCATGCAGTCAAAGCCCATGTGAATTTATTTTCCATTTATTTTTCTTATCTCTATTGTATCCACTTGCAAGAATAAGATAAAAATTTATATCTAAGACTGAATAATCAATTTTTTTTAACCGGTGATGCTGCAGGTGGATCTAAAGCTAAAGATCTGCCGAGGTTCATCAGCACGGAAAATTCTTGTTCGAGAGGCCAATTCTTACTGTGCAACTGATGTTATAGTAGGGACTGCTCAAAATCATCATCTTCGGTCATCGGCCTCAGTTGCTAAATACTGTGCTAAGAAATTGCCCAAGAATTGTTCGATTTTAGCTGTTAATAATGGGAAAGTTGTTTATCATAGAGAGTCCTCTTCAGCATCTCGTGTTAGCACGAAAGGTATTGTACTTTCTGTTGATGATTGGATTGGCATATAGTGAATTTTATCAGAACCCTCACATTCTTATTTGGTTTTTATTTGGCAGAACCTGAACATCATCGTCACAGTGGTTTACTCGCAGCCATTCAGAGATCTTTGAGTAAGAACGTTAAAGTACTAAATGATGGCCATCAAAATACTTCTGCTAAATCAGATTTGGCCTTGGTTGTTTCTGGATGCACTGAAAGTGCCCTTCAGGGGAAGTGTTCCATTTGTTCAATGGACTCGGTTGCACCAGATAATTCTCGTGCCGGGTCAAAGGATGATCCTTCAGGCGATTACAATGGAGATAATTCACTGGCTATAATACCGGTACAGAAGTTAGAGGCGGCGTCTAGTTCGATTTCATTGTTGTTAAGAGAATTGCCCGAACTGAGACCTGGTTGGCCGCTTCGCCGAGCCTTCATATCAAATAGGAAATCTTCATTTAACTCCCCCGCAAGGCAAGTTTCGGTGGTACAATGGGCAATGCGGCTTCCCAGTAGATATTTTTTGTCAATTGAGAATTCAACTAGAAAAAATAGTGAGTCTGACAGTGAAAAAGATCCATCCTCTGAACTAGATGGAGAAACTGGTGCAATTGTTCACATTGGAAACAAGACTGTTTCTACTCCATCCTCAGCAGATTGCATGTCAAGACCCTTACCAGAAGAATTGGAGGGTTTTCACGAGAAGTACTCGGCAACCTGCAGATTGTTTCAATATAATGAACTCGTCTCAGCAACATCCAATTTCGTGACAGGTTTTTATTTTTCAGACTATTATGTTTGAGACAAATCTTGTGATTCAAATAGAAGTATTCTAGTCGACTTATATGATTTATTTGTGTGAAATTCTCAGAGAATATGATAGGCAAAGGAGGCAGCAGTCAGGTTTATAGAGGAATTCTTCCTGACGGGAAGGAGCTTGCTGTAAAGATTTTAAAGCCAACTGAAGATGCTTTAAAGGAGTTTGCTTTGGAAATTGAGATTGTTACTGCGTTAAATCACAAAAATATCATCTCGCTCTTCGGGTTCTGCTTTGAGGACAACCATCTTCTCTTGGTTTATGATTACCTATCAAGAGGAAGCCTCGAAGAGATCCTTCACGGTATGCCATTACCATAAGAACCTTTATCATCTCAATTTATCTAAATTGGTATAAGTAAAATTAATTTCTTATTAATAGTCTCTGGAAACTACATTTCTTGAGTCAGGTAATAGAAAGGAACTATTCACATTTGGGTGGAACGAGAGATATAAGGTGGCTGTTGGTGTAGCCGAGGCACTTAGTTATCTTCATAATAGAGATTCTCAACCTGTTATTCACAGGGACATTAAATCATCAAATATACTACTATCTGATGATTTTGAACCACAGGTTGTGCTCTAATAATCAGCTAAAGATTTTCTCATTTTCTAAATGTTGACAACTTAATAATTATTTTATTATTTTCAGCTTTCCGACTTTGGACTTGCTAAATGGGCATCAACAACTTCGTCTCACATAACATGCAGTGATGTTGCGGGAACTTTTGGGTCAGTGAATTTTACACCTTGAAATCTTATTTAGATTAAAGGAAAAGAAATATATTTGGTACACAATATTGCATAGGAATAGACCTTATAATAAACAAGATTTTAGCTCCCTTTTCTTCGCCGATACTATCTAATATTATTAGGTGTTGTTTGGTAACGTTTTCTTCCACTACAGATACTTAGCTCCTGAGTATTTCATGTACGGCAAAGTTAATTACAAGATTGACGTCTATGCATTTGGCGTGGTACTTCTTGAGCTTCTGTCGGGAAGAAAGCCCATAAGCAATGATCGTCCAAAGGGCCAAGAGAGCCTGGTTATGTGGGTATGTCCCCGTGTGCTTATGAATCAATCTGTAACCATTTAATTGAAGAAACTTTGACAATATACTTCATAATTCCAGGCAAAGCCAATTCTGAATTCTGGGAAGTTCGTCCAACTCCTAGACCCGAATTTAGGTAGTCACTATGATCAGGAACAAGTGGAGAGGATGGTATTAGCAGCAGCACTATGCATCAGACGTGCACCCCGAGCTAGGCCCCACATTACCCTGGTTAGTAATCTGTAGAAATTCCATTGTAGTCGACCAAGCTTAACGTGCTTAACCTTTACAGGGCTTAACCTCATTTTATTTTAATGAAGTCTGGCTCATAACCTGTGTTACTTTTGGTTCCTTTTGTCAAAAAATAAAATGAGGTCCAAGTTAATATGATTTGTTATACTTCATCCATTCGTCCCATAAATAAAGATTTGCTTTCATTTTAATACAGATTAAAATAATACAATTAATATAGTTGGAATAATTTTTTTTTTATACATTTTTTCTGATATACCCCTATATTAAATAAAAGTTTGAATAGAGTAAATCATATTCGTTGATAACAAGACAAAATAAATAGGATATCTTAGAAAACTAATAAATCAATTATACTCTTAATAAGGAAAGTGGCCTGCCTATAATTTGGGATATAGACAAAAAAGGGAAAGCAAGCCTATCTTTATGGGATTGGGGGAATAACTTTTTCGGTATAGGAATTTATATTAGTCTTTCTCTGATGAGGTGTTCAACATCCTCTTGCTAAGCTTGAAGAATATTAGCCACTGTTTGGACTTCGTTAAAAAAAGATTTTGGGGAAAATGTATTTTAGAATAATGATTTTTTTGAGAATATGATTAAAAATAAGGAAAAGTTTTGAATTTACATGTAATATTATTTTATTGGAAAATTTGTGGTTGAAAATAAGTGAGAAAAATGCATTTTGGAAATAATGGAGTCCAAACATTAGCTTAATATTCCATGATGATGCCCTACAGAATTTTGCGATACCATCCTTGTTTATTTGCAGACATAGATATCACACTCGAGTGTATGGGCACCTGTATATTTTCTTTCTAAAGACGAATGCTTATTGTGAATACTACCGATTGTAGGTTCTGAAGCTCCTGCAAGGTGATGACGAGATGCATAAATGGGCAAGGTTGCAAGTAATTCCTTTAGAAGGGTCCGATGTCAGGCAGCAAGCTAATGCTTCTGAAGGACCTGATGCATTGGATGACGAATCCTTTTCAGAGTCTAATCTCAAATCCCACCTTAACCTTGCATTGCTTGGGGTCGAGGAAGATTCTCTCTCTGTAAGCAGCATCGAGCAAAGTGTTTCTTTAGAAGATTATTTGCAAGGAAGGTGGAGCCGATCCTCGAGCTTCGACTAACCAAATTTCTTGCACACGCAAAGGGAAATTCAGTTTGTGTGATTGCCTTTTTTTTTTTTTTTTTTATTTGATGGGCTTGGATGAGAGGTTGTTTGTGGGTGTGCCCTCCTCCTTCCCTTTGTAGCCATAACAATGAAGCAATTCAATGTGGAAGTTTTGTGGAATGTGTAGGGTCTATCTCAATTATAATAAAAAACGACCTCAATTGGTTGTTAGAAAATTCTTTGTACATACCAATAAGAGTATAATGTTGACCAAATTTGTTGTAGGATCAAGATGTGAGACATTTTTTGGTACTTTTCTTGATGTGTCGTCATTTTAAGTCGCCAAATTTGTCAAACATGAATGTGTTTTTGTTGTGATAACAATTTAATAACTATTTTTGATATTTATGAAGTGTTTTTATTTTAGAATTCGTACATCTCAAAAGTCATCTCTCATTTACATCAACTAGGACTCGTCTTGACTAAAGAGTTCAAATGCTAGGACGGCGTTATACATATATGTGTGAGGTAGCTCGATTAATAGGTTTTGCATTGCCAAATATTAGTTCCGTTGTCGGTTATCAACCTACCTTTTGCAGTTAACATTCCTCCCATATGGAAGAAATCTATGTAGTAATGCGATTGATGATTTTAAAATCAAGAGCATAGATATTGTCACGTGAAAGGATGTAAAAAAAGATGTATGAGAGATTGTAAATGTAGCATGATTGTACAAAATATAATGGTGCAATCATAAATGTACTTCCACTAACCGAATTTTGAATATTTGAAAGAACGCATCTAAAAAACAGTTTGTTAAATTGGAATTAAACGACACTTATTAAGTTGGCTGATTTTAGGAATCCATCATCAATCTTGTTAACGCTCTTAGACATCTTGTTTAAATTCAAATAAAAATGAAACTTTAGACACTAGTTTAAAAAAATAAAATCAATAACTAATGTGAATTAACATTCTAACCTGGACCGACTATCAATATCTTTACAATTACTTTATTAAAAAAAGGTAGAATCAAACAAGAAAAATATCGAGGAATTTTGGTATGCAAATATTATTTTTTTATCTTTAAAAATTAATACTATGAATTACTTTTTTTGTGAAATAATAATATTATGAATAATGGAATACTTGTAGATTGTCAATTTTTGGAGCTCAAAATATTAAAATATAAATATTTAAAGAAAAAAAAAATCCATATTTATGGCGCAACCAGCCTGGCCTCTACTTCTACTTGATAGAAAAGATTTGACCCATGAAAAAAGAGTAACAGAATTTCTGCACATAAAGAGAACAACCCCCGCCGCCACCACCACATAGAATGGAATTACCGCCGTTCCACCACCACCGCAACCACAATTCTAGGTACGTAAACGTCCTCCACCATCCGAAGTTCTCACCTCCGCCTTTTCACCACCGTCACCTTCCACCGCCGCCGCCATCTCCTCCGCCACATCATCTTCTCCCTCCGACACGAACGCATCACATCCCACACAACCCTCTCCCTCCACCCCCTCCCGCAAACTTCACAATATCCCATCCTCATCCCCGTAGACCCCGTTTCATTGAAGAAAAATCCCAGCGTTACGAATTCGATCGGCCTTGCTCACCGCTACTCCCAACTCCACTACCTCCACTTCTACCCCTTGGCGGGTGGACTGAGCTACAACCCCCTCCACCTCGCCCTATGGCGCACGAAAACTTTCACTTTCGGCCCATAGATAATTGTCAAGATCGAAACCCTATGTTCAGAGATGAGTTTTTTATTGATAATATCAGGAATGGATATAGAGATAATAACAATGATACGCCTAATGTTTGGGACCGAGGTTTTTCACAAGATGGGAGAAATATTAATGACTTAGATTTTGATAGGGAAGGTATTGAGAGATATCACAAGCGGTTTGGATCGCGATCAGAGACACATTTTAATATAGAACCAGTAAGGGGTCATGAGCCCTACAGTGAGAGGGATGGGGATGGCAGGATATGGCATTATAATGTCAATGATAGGGATTCGTTTCATTTGCAAAATAATGAATCTGCAACAGGTGATCATTCTTTGGCTAGATTTAGGGGTAGGTTGGGAAGAGGGGGAAGAGTACAAGAGTTTATTAGGTCGCCTATAAAGAAGCAGGAGCAGAAAAAAAGTGCTTTACTTAGGATTCAATTCAGAAAGTCTAGCAACAGGAATATAGGAGCCCAAGAACATCATCACTTTCTGAGAGAGCCGAGTAGTAGTAGTTTTAGGGGGAAGGAAAAGGAGGGTTTTGTGCTGTCACAAAGGAAGTCGGAGGAGGAGAGGGTGAGGGAGAGGGAGAGGAGTTCAATGGAGCTTGATGTATCGTTTAAGTCAAATGCACTTGTGGCCAAGACTATTGTCGCGTCATCTAGTCCGGCTGTTGAGTCTGATAGGAATATAACACCTAGGAATAGGAATATTAGGAAAGCCAATAGCATGTCTGGTTCACCATCGATCAAACTGAGTGCAATCTCCCGACGTGAGTTTGATATTCAATCTGATCCCACTAAAGCCCCAAAAGGGTCAGAAGAAAAGGTTGTCATATCCGGGAATGAAAGTGCAAATGATATCAATGCCAATTATTTGGGTGAAAATGCTGCAGACAAGGGACATCTGAAGACTATGGATTCCAATCAGAGTGGCAACAGAGTTGGGTCTGATAGAACACCTATCCGCAGAGTAAGAAAAAAGAGGAAATTAGATATGCAGATTGAATCTGAATCTAGTCTGCAGTTGACAAAGGATAGCGTCGAGATCATTAATGTGAATACTTGCTCTAATTGTCCATCTGCATTTTCACTGCTAGATGGAAACACTACAATTTCAGAAGGGAATACCGCTTCTGCTTGTTTCAACACAGTGCCTGATATTGATTTGCCGTCTTCTTCAGTTGAAGTAAATATTAGCAAAGCCAAAGAAAAGTTAGAATGTATAGTTTCAAAGAACGATGATTCTGACATTGATTCTAGTAATCATTTTGTACCTAATTCGAAGTCTAAGAAAAACAGCTTGACTATGTTTTCTGCTTCATCTTGTCTAGCTGATGATGTAACTACTGAGTACATTGGTCATGCAGAGCGATTTTTGGTTGCCAAGGACACTGATCATGCTTTTAGAATGGAAATTAGTGAGGATGCAAGTCCTGCAGACAGAATGGTCATTTGTGAGAATGCTGTTCATGCCAACAGATTGGGCTCCAGTGATCATGCCGATAAATTGCACAAATTAGTTCATTCTGTACTGAATTTGGAGACAAGTGCTATTGACTCTCATAATCAATTCACTATTGCTGGCACTCAAATGGTAACTGGTGTTAGTGAGCAGCCTTTTCGGGATGCACTAATATTGTCAGACAACGGTCCTATGGGAGGATCTTCTAAGATTACAGTTTCAGTTGAAGATCATCATATTTCTGGCTTGTCAAGACCCGAGGAAACCAGGATTCACAAGGCTCAGGGAGATGCATATGCTTCAAAAATCCATGACAGATTTAGTGCTTCAGAGTCTGACAGTGAATTGTTCAAAAGGGCAGAGAAGGTTACTAGTTGTAGTGTGAGCTTTATGGATGCTTGTTCCAAAGATTCCATTTCAAAACAGGATGTTGTGCCCCAAGATGGAGTTCTTTGTCCATTAAATATGGAGGAAATAAGATTTACAGTGAATGCTGCTAACGCGGATAATTTAACTTTTACTTCAGGTACTGCCAGCAGGACTAATTTTCTTTCTATGGATTGTCTGGGAAACACAGCTGTATCTGACAATTTTCATGGAGATGACATTGATAGGAAGTCATGTAAGAATTTTATTGGTCATTCACCTAAGATTAAGAGGAAGAGGAATGCTAGGGATGTTCAAATGGGTCTTTCTGCTCCGATGACGACTAAGGTGCCTGTTGATGTAGGTAGTGTAAGTTGTGAAGAGACAGGACTTTTGGTGGAGAATCTTATTTCTGCAGAAGTAGTTGACATCCCTTGTGACAGGGACAACAGCAGGGATGGAAACCCATCAACTGAAGGACCATCTGAAGTTGAAGCTTTGATCCAACATGGTCATGATCTTGTTGCGAATGGCTTGTTCCCTGAATACTGTAAGAGGAAAGTCGTTTCCTCAATATTGTCTTGCACTTCACTTTCTGAAGTCTTTGAGGGATCTGAAGCTGCTGATACAGCTTCACTAGTGGTGGTAGCTCCTTCAAGTAGTTGCAAGGGTACAATACAATCAGAATGTTTAGTTAAGCCACCTACGATTCATGATAGTTCTTCTGTTAGCTTATCACCATGCTTGATTCAGACTGTACCATCGTCTAACATCAGTGTGGGGGAAAAAACATTTTTTGCCGATTCAATTAGAGGTGACCTTAAAATTGATTGCTCAAAACTTGTCTGGAATTCTCCCAGCCTACCTGAAAAGGGAGTTGATCATAAAGAAGATATCCCAACAGTTGCATCAGCAGCCACCAATCAAAGCGACACTACAGATATGGAAGCCATAATTAGTCGGGAAACATTTAATGCTCCAGATATGAATAAGACAGTGGGAGATGGTGATAATAGAAGTGAAAATTATTTGCTTGTGAAGGATGATTTGGCGTCTGTTCCAAGCAACTCATCTTTATGTGCTGATGGAAATGATCTCTCTGCAACTAGCTCTGGTGAAGAACTAATAGAGACTGGCCCTGATATGCCATCCTGTGTGATTTCTACTGAAGATCTGCTCTCTAAACCAGACTCGTGTTTGTTAAAAAATACCCAAGCATCACCCATCCAAATAGCAGATGAAATGGTGTGCAGGAAAGATACATCTCCTGCATCAGTTTTTCTCGGGACATCTCCAAAGAAGGCATCATCATCAGATGAGTTTGAAACTAATCCTCAGAATTCACCTTCTTTGCCTCAAAAAAACAGTGAAGTGAAGCATAATTCAAATATTATACGTGAGATATCGAACTTGACTAAGATTCAGCCTACTTCTACTGTCCCTACGGTTTTTCCCAGTCATCCAGCCTTAAGTTTTAACACTTTAAAGAGAGCAATCCCTTCAGCCCATGTTACAAAATCAAGAACATGGCATCGAACTGGTAACCCCTCCGTCATGGTCCCAAGACCAAAGTTACGATCCTGTCTTCTTCCTCAAAGTCAAGTGCACAAGACAAGGGGGAATATACCGAGTTCATATATTCGCAAGGGTAATAGCCTTGTCAGGAATCCTTCTCCGTCTGATATTTCGCATGGATTTCATGATTCGAGTTCCTCAGTTTATCCGCTGACAAGTGTAGATAATGTGAAGAACCAAGCATCCGAGAACAAGATTGATGCTATTGACCCACCAAGTCTTTGTAGAACAAGAAATTTTGCTTCTCACAGGCCTCGATATAGAAGAACTACTCCAGGTAGAAGTGCCAGCGAGCAGCTGTCAATTAACTGTCTTGGTGAATTTTATTTGTTTATGTTAATAATATCATGCTTATAACATAATAATATGCGTTCAGTTGTCTCCAGTGTTGTCATTTTGGCTACTCTTGAAGAGTTGATATTTTAATGATTGAATGGGGGATGATTGTTATTGCATTCTTTCTTGTGTAGGCCACTAATATTTCTCAATGTCTTAGAAATACCTACAAAGAACATGCAAACAACCATAATAAAAGAGACATTTCTTAGTTGACTTCGGTTATTTTTGCTGCTTGAGAGGTATGGAGTGGACTATCTGTGAACAAATGTTGCCATCATCTCCCAAACCACCTTTTGTCTATTTTGTTCCAGCTCCTTGTATCCTCATTTTTCTCTTAAAGTTCCCTCTGCATTCCTTTTGACCCAGTCCCTAACATTGATAAGCCGAAAGAGTTCATATTCACAATAGCCTTTAAGTTCTCCTCATCAAATGTTGGCTTCTGAAGCTCGAGCAGTCCAATTTCTCCATATAATTTGCCACACAGCTTCTAGGTAAATGGGCACAGATGACCTTTTGATCTAGAAGCTTTGGACCTGAGGTTGGCTTGTGAAATGAACGTCCAGAGGATGCAGAAGGAGATACTTGAGTTATTCTTAGAACCCATAGGCATGTTATCATCGATTTTGGTGGGGTCATGTATCTCACTCTCTTATTATATACATCACGATGTACAGTTTTGTTATTGTATCAATACCTTCTATTTTGTAAGTAACTGCATTTCTTCATTCTTGTCCTTGAATCATGTCCTCAAGTAGTAAAATCTTTATTTTCTCTCTTGGGTTATATGTAATATGGTATTGTAAATTTTGATGCGATCGCTATGTTGACAAGCAAATTGCCTCCACGGGTGGCATTTTTACTGTGGACGGTTGTGAGGGGACAGGTATTAACGATGGATAACCTCTGAAAAAAAGGCTTTTATGTTACCGAGTGGTGCTATATGTGTAGGAGCGATGGGGAGACGCGTAACCACTTGTTCATTCATTGTGACGGTGTTCGTTGGCTGTGGAACAGTATTCTGATTTCTCAACATATTGTTTGGGTGTTGCCTAGACGTATAGAAGACGTGTTGCGGGCATGGAGGAGGAAACTTCGTGATAAGGATAGCAAGCTAGTTTGGAATCTTATCCCGGGATGCATTGTTTGGTGTGTGTGGAGGGAAATGAACAACCATTGCTTTGAAGACTAGTTACGGACCACATAGCAATTTAGAGAATTATTTTATCTGATTTTGTATACTTGGTTTAATGCCACAACTAGCAATCCTATAGAGGGGTTGCCTAACTTCATGTCTTTTCTTTCTTGTTTAAATTGATTATACTCTTCCTGTGTATTCTTTTTTGATTAATAGAATTTTCTGATTACCTATCAAAAAAAAAAAAACTATGTTGACAAGATATAACTAGATTAAAATTTCAGGTTTTGCAAAGACTCTCAAAGCTTCTAAGTTATCATTGGTGTGGAAATTGTGTGATACACAGTTATCACGAAAAGATAACAATTCAGTACGATTTCAGAAAGTACGGCCATACCTATTTCCATGGAAAAGAGCTACTTACTGGAGAAATTTTGTATATAATTCAAGTTCAGCACCAAATGATAGTTCTCTATCCATGATCAGGTATGCAATCAGCTCTTTTCATCTCCCTTTTTCTGATGCTTCAGAATTTATTATTTATGTTTCTTGTCGGGGAGAACTAATGATATACATGACAATGTTTTTTTCCTTTTGGCCGGTATAGCAGGAAGCTGTTGCTGTCAAGGAAGAGAGGTGCAATCTATACAAGATCAACTCGTGGATTTTCTCTTAGGATTTCTAAGATGTTGAGTGTTGGTGGCTCTAGTTTGAAATGGTCAAAGTCAATTGAGAGAAACTCTAAGAAAGTTAATGAGGTTTGCAGAGCATAATTGCTCATGGACTGAGAACTTCAATATTTACAAGTAGAAAATCCCAAATTATGCAAGCAATGATAATATTTATGCCTCTACAGGGAGCTACACGAGCAGTTGCTGCAGTAGAGAAGCGGAAGAAAGAACAAACTGTTGCACTTCCCATTGTTTTGAAGAACAAAAATCATGTTTCGCGTAAGTCAGTTCTTAGTGTAAAGCTGCTTCCAGGTACGGCATTCTGCAATCCTGGTCTGACATTCTCTTATCCAATTAATTTCATTTCTACATTTCAGAGTAAAATGACTGTATATCTATTTGTTAATTAAGATTGACCAGCGTATATTCTGTATTAGAGAGTATATGACAAATTTAATCTATATTCAAATAACAGGAGAGCGGATATTTCGTATTGGGCCGGAGCGTTACAAAATGGATTCGACAAGGAAAACACTTCAGAGGATTACTGGTGGTCTGTTCCAATTTTCCTTTTTGACTCACTGTCCATGTCATCTAATATTCAACATAACTATTTAAATAGTATTTTAGATTTCATCCATTTTCACTATTTTTCTGATTTGGACCTTCACGTTGTCTACTTCGTATTTTATCTTTTATTTAGTTTTACTAGTATAATTTCCCAATTTGTTGCATAAAATTTGTTTGTTGCTATTTATTAAATGCTTAGATTAGATATGGTGTTACTTGAAATTATCAACTGAGAATATTCGGCATTCGGTGACTGAAGCTTTTGTATTATTATACTTATTTTTTGTCAATTCTAGCACAGTCATTTATTTTTTTGGAGTTGGCTACGTGAATACTTCTTTACCACTCTGTTCGGTCATTGCTAGATTCAAGAGTTGACCACTTACAACCATTGTGTCTTTGATCCTTGGATAAGAAAAATTTCCAATGGAAAATGGGCTTGTCTCCCATCTCGCTTGGATATTTTTATATTGTTTCATTGCCTAAACTAATTCATGCCTCAAGGTGGAAGACATTCAGGCAATTGAATGCCATCCACCCCACACTGTGTGGCAATACATGTGGTTTTTCTTAAGGGAGTGGCATAGAAAAGTTATGAAAGTGACTGATACGGCGAATGTCTGCAGAGTAATTGGCTAATACACTGATGGGTTTGGGAACACTAATCTTTGATCCATTAGGGGAATGTTTTGATTTTAAGGCAAATATGGATTGCATGCAAACACAGATAGGCAGGTATTGTTTGCCGGGGAGGGTTTGGGCGGGGGTGGGGGGGAAACGTCAGCTAGATAATTACGATATACAACTTAGTAGTGCTCTGTGCAAGGCTTGATTTTAGTGGATCGTAGCTGAGCATGTAATGACATCTGAAATTTATGAACTATTGTCACTTCAGTTCTATTAATTCTTTGATCATGTTTTATGGAGCAGAAGAAAAACAATCAAACTCAGTTGTCGAATCTGGAAAGAAAATTAAGACTTCTTATGTTCCCAGGAGATTGTTAATTGGCAACGAGGAGTAAGTTATCTTCAATATCACTATAAGTTGAACTGAAGAGTTAATTAACAGTTAAAATTCTCATTGGAACTCAATTCTGGAAAATTGAAAACTAAAAAGAGATGAGCTTACTTGTCTTTAAGAAACTGGTTTATGATACGTGCCTCGAACTGCGTAGATATGTGCGAATTGGAAATGGCAACCAACTGGTTAGAGACCTCAAGAAACGAACCCGTATCCTCGCGAGCGAGAAAGTTCGCTGGAGTTTGCACACTGCCAGATTGCGATTGACCAGAAAGAGAAAATACTGCCAGTTTTTTACGAGATTTGGTAAGTGCAGCAAAGATGATGGGAAGTGTCCTTACATTCATGACCCCTCAAAAATTGTAGTCTGCACGAAATTTCTTAAAGGCTCATGCTTGAATCCTGAATGCAAATTGACACACAAGGTATGATGTGATTCCTGTTCTGTATGACACTCATTATGCAGTTTTTTTACGCCTCTCTTTTGCATTTTTTTCTTTAATCCATATGTCATACAGGTCATTCCGGAGAGGATGCAGGATTGTTCTTATTTTCTGCAAGGTGTGTGGTTGTTTTTTATTGCTTTGTCGAATTAGTTCTCAATGGTTAGAAGGCTAACTTAGTTTTTTGACAGGGTTATGCTCTAATGAAAATTGTCCTTATAGGCATGTAAATGTGAATCCTAATTCCTCTATTTGTGAAAGTTTTCTCAAAGGCTATTGTGCTGATGGCAATGAGGTATTGCTTGTTTTTGCCTGTAATTTTCTCTTTTAGATCTTTGACCTGCTGTGGAGCATTGAAATGGGTAAAGTTGGGGGGTGTGGGTGGGTGGTTGAAATCCTTGATAGTGTATCACAGTTTCTGATATTTGATTTTAATCATGGCCTAAATGCACTCGGACACAATCTTATCACTTGCGCACTGATGTGTTTGGTAAGGAGGATTGGATAATAGTCGAGGGTATTAAAGAAGGAAAAACAAAGAACTAAAACCTTGTTCATTATCTAAGTACCTGCATGCCAAACACGAAGATCATATCTCTGCGCTTGCCTAGACTTTAGAAGTGCACATCACATCACTAATTTCCTTTTTCCCTGAAGTGACACTAGTGAATACAGTTGTCTGGTTTATAATTATCAACACTCCAATGCACACTACCATAATCTTAAATCTGGTGAATGGATCATATCTCTGTACTTGCAGTGCCGGAAGAAACACACCTACATCTGTCCTGCTTTTGAAGCAACTGGTGTCTGTCCCGAAGGTTCCAAGTGCAAGCTTCACCATCCTAAAAGGAAGAGAGGAATCAAGAGGAAATCTTCGTCTGAGCAGAAGAATGTCCGAGGACGATACTTTGATTCTGGGCCATTTGATTTTGCTGAAAGCCAAACAGCTATAATTGAGAGGCTCCCCGCAAAAGATAATGATTACATAGTTTGTCAAGAAGAAAAACTCGAAGACTATATTAGCATAGACATTAACGACGAGGAAGTGGAACATAGTATTGGCCCATCAAGCAAACGGGACGATAGCCCTCTGGAGGCAGAGGTGATTGATCTTGATGATCTAGTAAAGCCTATCAATATCATGAATTTAAGCCGTAAGTTCGTCCTGGGATATTGACAGCAGAAACGTGCTGTAAACGAGGCAATGATTCTGTATAGTAACTGTTTGCCATCGCTTGTTTTGTTGTGATTTATGTTTCTTACATCAAATATATATTGATAGGTCATAGGTTTAGGCAAACATTGTTTCACTTAAAAATTGTAAGAACAAGTTGAGCAAATTGAAATTTTTAAGTTTTACTTTCTAAATGATTGGAATGCTTGGATGGATTTCATATTGCTAGCATAGATCCATTTAATTAGTATCCAATTACATTATAAATTTGAAAACAAATAACATTTCAGTTGTCAAAGTTGAAAATCTGCAAGCTATTTATATGACCGTGACTTCGAGTCACTTTAAAAAAAGTATTTATTTATTTTTTACTTAAAACTAAAAATAAGTAATTTAAAAGTGCTGTACGAGGACAATTTTATTGTATTCTTTTGAGCATACCCCATCTTCTCCCCACCCACCTTAAAGAAAATACCAGACAAGAAGCGTCACAGTTGCAAATAAGGGAAAAACAGCCAAACAGTCACAATATAAGTTCTTATCAACAATTACTTGAGGATGTGAAACATCAGCCTTTCATTCATTCATCCAAGCTTTGGAAACCCAAAGTGCAGAATTCTGAGGCAACAATAGCATCATCAACAAGCCATGGCAGCAACTTCAACCTATATGGCTTCAACAAACTTCTCCATGCTGGGATGGAGAGGTAGCAAAAGGGAACTGAGAAAACCAAGTGTATTTTCTGTTTCATCCCAGCAAGCAGAAGTCGAAGAACGAGTGAAAACCGAGGAAGCAACACAAGAAAAGGAAACAAAACAGCAAGCAACGACACCCTTAAGGCCAGTCGAACCACAGGTGAATGTGAAGAGCAAAAACATGGGCAGAGAATATGGTGGACAGTGGCTTAGCAGCGCCACTAGACATGTTAGGATTTATGCAGCCTATATCGACCCTGAAACTTGCGAATTTGACCAAACACAAATGGATAAACTCACTCTTATCCTTGACCCTACTGATGAGTTTGTGTGGACTGATGAAACCTGCAACAAAGTTTACTCCTATTTCCAAGAACTTGTGGATCATTATGAGGTATAAAACTAACTTCTCTTATAACATTAGTATTCGCCTTAGTAATGGAACTATTGATAGCAACATATTGATATTGTAATGGAACCAGGGAGCACCATTGACCGAATATACACTTCGATTGATTGGTTCTGACATAGAACACTACATCAGGAAGCTGCTTTATGAAGGAGAAATTCAATACAACATGAATGCAAGGATGTTGAACTTTAGCATGGGAAAACCGCGCATTGGATTTAACTACAACGATGGCGCAATCGAAGATGTACAATAACGAATGGAGGTAAGATGATCGGGGAACACCAGAACAAAAAGCTCAAAGCATTTGTTTTTATCTATCTCTATCCTCGGGATGTGTACATGTCCCTTCACAAGCTTAAATTATTTTCACTGCTACACCTTCAAATCAAGTGAACCTAGAAAGCAGTATACAACATAGCAAGAAAGCCAACAAATTCATATTAATGTCCCAGAGAACTAGATTGTTAATATACACAATAAGTCTATCCGAGATATGAACAAAAACTAGGCCACAGTCCTAGTATTTTAAGAAACTGCTACTCTATTGAAAATAGCATAGATCCTATGTAAAACGAGATTAAAGAAAATACATTCCCTCCACAAGCGCAAGTTTCTTTCCATATATCACTTCGTTGCTTGTTTGATTTTTCGCTCAGGACTGGGAGGGGGGCAACGTATTGGCTCCACTGCAAGGCATTGCGGGTCCTTCCATGGTTTGAATGCTCCTTCCCTAGTTAGACACTGATTCAACATGAAACACAAGTTATTCAGTTGCAAATTAACTCACTCTTTATGTAAAAAGGATTATTGGATGCACGATATTGTTTCCATGAACGTAACAAACTCTCCATTTTGGAAAGATTTTCTATTTAGTTATCTCCATTGTCTGTAATCTCTTTGCATACAGTAATTTTCGATGCATAATATATTCAAAAGATAAAATGTATAAAGTTCCACTCACTTGAAGCCAAAAGAAGAATCCACGCAAGAGGTTCAAGCATCTTGGTTTGTCATCTTGGCATCTTAAGAGTGCTTCCTTAAGATCTGCACACAATAAGATATACACCTCAAATTAGTGTTACCCTAGAGAAAAACCCGATTGGAGTAATAAAACTAAATAAAGTGAGAGGAAGAGAGTAAACTCAGAATAAGCTTTTCAATTAAAAAAGAAGATTTAACTGAGATTTATGTATACGAAGATGAGAGAAATATAGATGATCGATTGTAGGTTCATTTCGGAGTTGCTCAAACAATTAGAGTAAGTTTTAGGTTTATGCATTTGAATTTCAAGCCAATCCGAGGTGCACATTGCAGGACAACCATTCATACAAATTTAGCAGGTTAATCTGCAGCTATTATTATTTTCAGAATCCTAAAGGGGAGATAGGGAGGGTGATTGTG
>CAIGRB010163923.1:26922-69527 GCA_903798255.1 Fraxinus quadrangulata
AGTGTTAGAGAGAACTTGCTTAACAAGAGGCTAGAAATAGATTATCTCAAGCCTTTACATGAAATATCTCACAAGTAACCAAAACAGTTAATTTGGGAAGAAGAGTGAGATACACAACTCTGTGTGCCAACAGCATCAGAAAAAATGAGAAACAATAAAAGCACAAGTGATTAAGGAATAATGTTTTACAACTATTATCTAAGCGAAATTTTAGCATATGATTGGAATTGCCATGATATTCAGGAACATTAGAGGTTAGCTCAAATTTCACAGTAATAAATACCACTGCATATCATGACATCGCACAACGTCAAATGTGATAAGATATTGCAATGTCAAACAAGAAATGCAGGAACAAGAAATGCAGGGTCTTCAACCTACCAGGATAGCGATCAAGATAAGATTTTCCAGCTTTATCTGTCGAGTATGCATTTTCCCTCCCGTTACGCAACTCCCTATGGCGAAGTGCTGCCTTACGGACTTCGACGTCCTGCCAAAGCTGCTTGTACTCCTCTCTATCATATTGTTTTCGAAAAATACACATGAGTTCTCTCCTGAAGTCAGAGTGCATTTTTGAACTGTCCTCCTCTATCTGCACAAGGAAGATTATCCAACATGAATAATTGTACTACTTCAATTCAAATTTAGAGACAAAAAAGAGAGCAAGGGATGGGTGGGGGGGACCACAACATAGTGATAGATGAATGTTAACGTACAAACATAAAATTTTCGGTTTCATCCTCGCAAGCTGGAGCAATGTCTAGAATTTTCAGATCAGAACCGTCATCATTGTCCCCCTTCTCTGGGCTAATCACAACACCATCCTTCTCATATACTATCATACCACCCTCGTGAGGCAATACCAGATAATTACCTTCAATTTTAGTATTTTTTATAAAAAAAAGATGGTCAGAATCTGGCATCATCGAATCACTTGAGCATCTTATAGCTTCTATTTTCTCTCCCTTGACAGTGTTTGTTAGCTTTCTCTGAGGATTGCGACCCATAAATTTTCTATGAGACTCTGGATCAGAGTCATCATCTGAATCACTATCTTCTTCATATCTAATGAAAAGGCATGAACCATTTTTCTTATGGTTAAATACATAAGACTTTTCATGCTTCACAAGATTGCGCAAGAAAAGCTCATACTCGGGATCATTCTCCTCATGACTCCAGTCTTCATCATTCTCGTAGATATCATCTTTTTCATTTTTCCTCTTATTTGGCACAAACCTTACCTCCTTAGTTAGAAGACACAACAGCAAGTCCTTGTACGACTGTTCCATATCTGTTTCCTTCTCCAACTGTTTTACAAACTCATATTCCTCATCTAACTGTTTATCCTTGGACCTAGCACATTCCAAATCAATATAGCTATCAGACTTCACTAAATTCAGATAATCCATTTCCATAATTGACCCTCTTCACCAATTATTCCTCCAAATATCAAATATTCGTTCCTTCCCCTTTCG
Organism: Fraxinus quadrangulata; assembly: GCA_903798255.1. Taxonomy (NCBI): domain Eukaryota; kingdom Viridiplantae; phylum Streptophyta; class Magnoliopsida; order Lamiales; family Oleaceae; genus Fraxinus; species Fraxinus quadrangulata. The sequence continues at coordinate 28,398 of CAIGRB010163923.1, forward strand.
AGCTCTTGCGAAATGTAATATATCTATCACCCTTTCCGCTGTACATAACAATTTTAAAAAATCTCTTCTCCTGCTAAATAAATAAAAAAAAGGAATTAATCCAATTTCTAACATAATAAATAGTTATTGAACAGGAAAACGCAGAAAATAAATCAAGCTCCAAGTTTCCATTCTCACCTATACATTGTATCCCAAAAGTATAGTATCTAAAGAAATTCTTTTTAGTTCAGTTTCTGTTCAAAAAAGTAACTTTCACCTATATATTCTTTTTAGTTCAGTTTCTGTTGAAAAACAGTATATTTGGTTGCTATAATTTGTGGACTATTTCCATCTTTGAATTTTCCCAATTGGGTGATTTGAAACAAGATTTTGATATTATTCCAACTCTTTTCCAGATCCAATTCGATATTCTTCAGATTAAAGAATCTTTTGATCAAAATCAGTTATCTGCATTCTATTTGTGAATCAATTAGTCTTGATTATCAATTTCGGAATTCTTAGGAATTACCCGGGTTTTGATTGCGTTCTTCGATCTTATTCACCCTCGCCCTCATGCTACATAAATATGTTCGTAGAAATTTGTAAGAAAGCAGATTTGACATTGTATTACGAATTGCATGTCAATGCATACCAAAGTACCAAACGGATAACCTAAATAAACTAAAACAAAATCAAAAGAACTATAAAATCTTTCGATGCGTGTGTGTTACTGAAACATACCGAAAAACAAGAATGCGAGAGGATGTACATTACCTTTTCTCGCTCTGAGTACGTCTCTCTCGGCAGCTAAGTGAATGAAGAAACGAAAAGTTTCGCTTTCACGCATAACAATGCGTCACGGTCCGGGTCAAAAGTATTTATGTGTTTGCCATATTGGGCTAAATCAGGCCCACTTACAATATTTTTCTTCAAATGGGGTTAAAAACTTAGGGAAAAATTCATTTATTAGATTTTTATTATATACTATTTCAAAAATAAGAAAACTACTTTCAAATTTCTAAAATCAGATATTTGCCACACCCACACACACACACACATAACCCACCTCCACCCCTACCACTCCGACGATCGTTCTGATTACTACTTTGATTTCGATGATTATTTCGGTGATCGTTCCAATGACTGCTTCGGTGACCGTTTTGCCGTCGATTTATTTTGGCGAATGCTCAGATTTCGACATTGTTCCAACTCCGGCGAATATTCCGATGACAACTCCGCCATATTTTTTTTACACTTGACACGATTTTTGACCTCTTGATTATTGCTTGTGACTAGTTCTATAAAATGTGACTGTAAATTTGAACAACGACTCTACAAATACATGTGACATGTTAATATTGATTTGTGACCTATAGAAAATGTCTGTGACTTATGAACTCAAACCAATGATCCGTGACATTAACGATGAATTAATTAGTCACATTTAACTATCAAATTAATTNATATGTGACCCGTTTACATTGATTCGTGACCTATAAAAAATGACTATAATTTGTGAACTCAAACCTGTGACAATGATCTATGACCTTAACCACGAAATAATTGGCCGCACTTCTATACAATATGATATAGAACTGTAACCTTAACAACTCATTTATTCATTACAAATCGATCATAATTTATCAAATTATTGATTACAACTTATTTTATGGTCACAGTTCAAGAATTTTATAGGTCACACATAATTTCTCGGTCACAAATTGAAAATTTTATAAGTCATATATTATTTCGAGGTCACAAATCAATAATTTTATAGGGCACAGATTATTTTATTGGTCACGGATCAAAAAATTACAGGTCACAGTTATCTATCAGTCACATATTTTCAAATTTATTGATCACATATTAATTTTTAATCACAAATTATCGAATTTTAAGGTCACAGTTAATCCAAATAGTTGGTCACATACACCAAACACCCCACCATCGATCTTGGTCACGAATCACACCACAGATTTAAACAATTGCCACCCTCACCACACCGCCAACCATCGACTGCACCACACCACCACCACTACCACCTGAAACAAATAAGCCCATCGCAAAAAAATAATAATAATAAAAGTCACCACCACGACCACAGATCGGGACACCACCATCGCATCCATAGCACCACAATCGCACCCACAGCACCACCACCACCTCGTTGGCACCGCCACTGTCAGCACCACCACCAACTAAAAACATCGCCACCATTTACAAACCGCCACCACCACCACCAACGACAAAAAACAGAAAACATCCCCAGTGCCAACACCAACTCCACTCCAACACTCCACTTCGTTACTAGTCTACCACCATCGACACTCCAACAACAAAATAGAGAGAGAAGCGATGATTTTAATTTTGACCACCAATTACCGACAAAAACCACAAAAAATATAACAATCAGAAGCCTAACATTCCTCAAATCAGAAGCCCAGAAAGTCAATGGCAATGGTATCATAATTGGAAGTCCAGCACTTGTGTAATCCTCAAAATCAACAAAAAATCAAAAGCCCAAAAAATCAATGGCAAAAGGTATTAAATTGGAAGCCCATCACTCATGTAATCCTCCAGTTTAATTCGACAACCCATTTCTTCAAGTTTAGTTTTTCTTCTTAACACTTTTGGATCTAAAACCATGCGACTCATAGCAGTGGATCTCTGCGCCGCCGTGCGACTCACAGCAATGCTCGTCTTGCCGTCGTTGAATTAGCGGTGGTTCTGGTGCTGAATGAGGGTGTGAGTGCGTTGAAGAGAGAGGGCAATGGAGAGGAGGATGAAGGCTGAGGAGAGAGAGAGAGAGAGAGAGAGACGGTTTTGGGGAAAATTAATTAGGGTAAGAATGAAAATTATATAATTAATATACAATANAAATTAATTAGGGTAGGAATGAAAATTATATAATTAATATATAATATATAAATATAAAATATCTAATTTTTGAAAAGTTAAACCTCATATCTAATTTTAGAATTTTGATTTTCGAAAGTAAGGTTTGGTGTAATTTCCACAAACTTAAAAGGTATATTTTTTAGAGGAGGAATTTTTTTAACTTTCAACCGAAAAATTAAGTTTAAAACTTATTTATTCAAAAATCACTTAGACAATTTTATCTCTCACCATCTATTGTAGTGTGCCATCAATTTTGTGTATGTGTATATGTATTGATCTGCTTTGTGTCGCTGTTCTAATGCAATGGTTAGTCTCCATGCAGTGACGGTGAGCAATTTGTGTATGTGTTCAGTGTGCAATCGATCCGTGTGTGCGTGCGTGTGTGTATATTTGTGTATGTGAAAATGATATTGATTTGTGTGGTGGCACAATTGAAGTGGCAGCAACAGTGTGTCGGAGATGGTGACGAGTTGTAAATTTAAGGTAGCGGTAATGATGTTTGGGTGGTGCTGACGGAGGTGGAGGAAGTGGTGTGAGGTATGGGAGATAAAGGGTAATTTGTTTAATTCGATAATTATGATCAGTTAATTTTAAAATTTGTGATCAAGAAATAAGTTGTGATAATTAATTCAATAATTGTGATCGGTAGATAAATTGTGACTAATTAATTTGATAATTTATGATTGAGAAATAAGCTTATTAAATTTATGATTTGTGATATAGAAATAAGTTGTAACTAATTAATTTGATAGTATGTTATCTATAAAAAAAAATTGTGATATAAAAATTTTGTGATTTGTTATTGTGACATTCTGTGATTGTAACTAGTATGTAACTGTGATTATAAATTGTATGTTATTGTAACCTTAACCTATTTAATTAATAAAACTTAATTTTTGAAAAATATCCACAAGTTGAGTAGTGTTATTTATCATTATAATAATGAAATAGTCGTGATGTAATCATCTAAGTGGAATAATAGGAAAGTGCAATTCAATTTTTAGACGTGGTCTCAAGAGAGAGGGAAATGGGAGGGATATAGGTTACCGCAATATCGCCGTTCTATCATTATAATGATAAATAACATTATTCCCGTATGTTGAAAGTGTATCTTTAAAGATTCGTAGTTATGTATTTTAAATTCAGAAAAAAAATTTTAATTGGTCCAAATTGAGCCCAATTGGTTATCTAGTTAAAGACACTAATTGGATCTTGGGCTTCCATTATTAGGCCCATCAAGGTTCAATATCTATTGGACTTTAGCCAAAGCCCAAATCTAGTCACATTATTAAGCCCATTAATTAGAGATCATGATTAACTCATGTCTGCACCCGGCCCAATCCGCACTATCCAATATAGTGGGATGAACTCCTATGGATGGCAAGATTATCCGTCCCGCAATGCCGTGCCGAATGGGATGGAGAATCCTCGCCCCGTATGGTAAACAGGGTGAGGTCAAGGAACCTGGTCTCCTTCCCCGGCCCATCCCAAATCATTTTTCCACCAAGGACGCGGTGCCGCAGAATTTTGATTTGGGAGAAGACCTCCATCGTGTATTACTGAATGCAAAGAAAATCAGAAGCGTACAATGGCTGCAAACCAATGTTTTAATTAGACAAATTTCCCACAACCAAACAAAGGACATAATTAACCTCCTAATTATTTTGTGCCACTATCAGATAAAGACATAACTAGAGTACTTAAAACTGGATAAACTAGAGTACTTAAAACTGGATGAATAAATCAGAAAAATAAGCCGCAGAAGCAGTAAAGCAGCTGGTCTTCCCCAGTTCCTCACATCTGTGCACGCTTCTTATTCGTTTATCTTTTGAGTGATTTCACCTCGCTTAATAATCCAATGCTTTCGTCATTGCATCAGGAGGGACGACGTTCTTGTTTCACCATGAGGCTTAGAGGGTCCTTCCAGGGTTCAAATGATCCTTCCAGCGGTAGATACTAATTCAACACGAAGCACAAGTTTTTTATATTAGAATTAACTTGCATAAAGAGAGATAAGAAGCCAAGAGTTCATCTTTACGTAAAGAAATAAAATGCAGATGCCACAGAAAAGGAAATTTTGGAAGATTTTCCATTCAGTTATCGTAGTTTTTTGTAATCTCTTTTTCAATTAGTACTTTTTGATGCGTTAATTCTTTTTCATATAGATATAAAAAAAGATATACATAGCAGAGAAGGAAACAAAACAGACAGAAGAAATGGAGGTTGGAGAAATAGAAAAAGTAGGGAAAAAAGTAACACATCCAAATACATTAAGAAACAAAAAGCTACTTTTCTTTAAGCTTAGCCAAACATGCTCGTTATATTTGTTGTAGCTTGACAAAAAACCACGTGGAGCAAGCAAGCATAGATGTAGTTAATTCTCTCATTTTCTCACTAGTCACAAATAATGGACCTCGTCATGCACAATGTGACATCGGAAGGCTAATTCACACTACAAGATTTAAACGATCTTTATCAAAAGATAAAATGAACCAAATTAGACTCACTTGAAGCCAAAAGAAGAATCCACGCAAGAGATTCAAGCATTTTGGTTCGTCATCTTCGAACCTTAAGAGCTTTTCCTTAAGATCTGCACTCAATAAGATATCTCAAATTAGTTACCAAGGAGACAACATAAATTAATAGAAAAAAAACTATATAAAGTAAGATTATATATAATAAATCTTGAATGAAGCTTTTGAATTAAAACAGAACCACCCAATACCCATTGGAAAAGACAACTCAGTGCATATGAAGAGTGAGAGAAGAAGAGATTATTTATAGCCGTGACAAATTCAAAGCAGGTAACCGCATTGTACATTTTTTCTCAAGAGGTTCATATAGGAGTTGCTGATACAATTAAATAAGTTTTAGGTTTATGAATTTACATTTCAGAGCAACTCGGGGTGCATATTGCTAAAAAAGTTAATATTGTACACTTATATGATTTGTTCTCTTGTGTCAACGACATCTCAAAAGACAAATGATTGGTGAGTTCAAATGATTTAGGAATAACGTTGGAAAATTAATGCAGGTATTGTAATCAGAGTAAAATTTTAGTAAACACGTGGAATGGTTATGAAAAAGACCAATTAATTGATCACAAAAAACAAAATCTTTTTGAAATCTATCTATTATCGAATCAAAAATTAACATTCATGATCTTGTCATGGCAACTGACAACATCAAAAGTTAGGAAATAATGCAACGACAAACAAAAAAAGGCAGGATCTTTCAACTCACCCGGATAATAATCGAGATACGATTTATCCAGCTTTACTACATCCGGGTCCAAGTGGTGAGCTCTATGGACTTCGATGTCATGCCGAAGCCTTCTGTACTCCTCTTTATCATATGGTTTTTTAAGAATGCTTAAGAGATTTTTCCTAAATGTAGAATGCTTATCGTTATAATTATTTTCTCCTTTCCCCTTAAGTGATAGAAACCTTCCCTCATTCATTAGAGCACACAACAGAAAGTCCTTAAATTCTCCTGGCATGTCTTTTTCATCCAACAACTTTTTTACATGTTTATCGATATCCTCATCTGAAAGTTTACCCTTCGAACGAGCAAGTTCTAAATCATAATGAAGGTCAGAATTCACTTGATTCCTCGAATTCATTCCTATAAGATGACGTTCTTCAACGAATTTCAAATGTATATTACTTTCCCTTTCCCCCTATTCAGAAATCCAATTAGTCTATCACCCTTTCAGATTTATGCTACATTTTAAAAGACCCAAATCTGCTACTACACAAACCAAAAAGAAATAAATTAATTAAACAATCAGCAAAGCAAAAGGTAAAAAATATATTAAGCTTTTAGATTTCCTTCAAAGCATACTAAACAGAAGACACAAAAGAAATTAAAATTAAAGAAAATGGGCGTTCATAAAAACATACAAAGGCATAAGGCATTATTTCTTGCGGCCAGAAATTCAAGAACATCACATTCTAGGAGTTGAAAGTAAATAAAGGTAAAGGCTTCATTATGATGGGGGATAGGAGTAATATTGAAGATGATTTCCTGGTTTGTTACTGTAAAGAATACCCTAAGCTCTTGCACAAGTGACACTAATACTTGGAAAAAGTCTCTGATATCTTCAATAAAACCATTGCCATTGGGAGGCCACATTGAAATCACTAGATTTGGAACAAATCAATTACTTCATGTTTAGTGGCCACATATACATATTATAGTCTCTATAAATCTCCGAAACTCAAACAGATCAAAAAGTATCGAATTAAACAAAATGTAGAAGAAAAACCATGCAATCTGCACCCTTAACCCAGAAAACCCTCTCATTTTATGGGGAATCTTCTTATTGTACCTCTATAAGTGGTTATTTTCTTTTATTAATCTTCAAGATTTATCCGTAGTTCTCAAAATTCTAAATCTTTTACTGCAACTGATTATCAGTACTAGATATTAGTATCGAATCTATATCCAAGTTGAAACCAACCTTACCAGGATCCCGAATGAGATGCTGCAAACATATGAGCCCCAATTTTTTGTGAAAGCAGAATTCGAGTGAGGATTATGTCGGAAGATTGGGCGTGTTCTGTAAGGAGTGTGTCCGAAGATTTACAGCAAGGAGAAGATAGATTTTTGGAGTTTGATGGGGGAGGGGGATCGGCTATATAGTGGATGGAACATGAGGCATCGTTAATAAACTATTTGGCATAAAATTTGTTTCTGTTTAAGCTACTATGCGAGACTAACTTTCTCCGAAAACTTTTCGAAACTCTTTATTCTCAGTTACCATTTTCTCGTTAACTACGCATTCTTCAAAAAAAATTACTGTTCAAAACATACTTTTTTGCCAAATAATGACTATCGAATAGGGCTAATTATTTGAAAAATCACTTTTAACTTTCCAAAAGTCATACCAAATAAACCTCGGAAGATGTTTAGCTAAAACTTAAATAGTTTACTTATAATTATTAAGTAAATTTTTGCTTTAGAAAATTAAATTTCGAAATAAATAATTTATAATTAGACAATTGGAAAATAAGTATCATTTCTTAAATATTGTGAAAAATAATATCTAAGCTTGTCCAAACATAGTAAGCTCTAAAGGTTGCAAACTTGACAGTCGGAGCATGACAAGCACGATTTATTAATTTGGACGCGCTATCATGATATTTAAGAATGGGGAGGATATTGAGCGATTATCATAAACCTTGCTAGTCCAATATTCCTTAGTTTAGTTCTAATAGTTCAATGAGCATTAGAAGGTCATCGTCAAGGCTTCATTTGGAAACTCTCATCGCATTTAGTGTGCTCGCAGATTGAACTTGAAAGTAAAAGTATCGTAGCAAGAGAAGAAAAAAGGAAAAAGGAAAAATGCTAGAACAATATGTATAGAGAGAAACTAAGTTAAATTTCACGTGAAATGAATTTAATCAAGTTGGGACAAGATGTAAGGGAGGTGGTGTTGTAGAACTTCGATGAAGAACAAGAAATAACTTGACAAAAACCTTCGGAGTGTATTATTGAATATAATGAAAATCAACTAGTAGACTGTGATCCAATAAGAAGCACAAGTTCTGTAGTTTAGAATGAACTTACAATTACTGTCGACGGCAAAACAAGATGAAGAAATAACATATATAAATTTAGGAAGGCTAAGAGTTCCTTTTTACTGAAAAAAAATAAAATAAAAAATAATAATTTCTAGAGGTCACAAAAAGAAAATTCTTGGTGCATGATAGTGTTTCCATGACAATTACAAAATTATATATCATAGGAAGATTATCCTAATCATTTATCTCAGTTTTTTGTAATCTCTTTTTCAAATAGTAGTTTTTATTGCATGATTTTTTAATTTTTTTTTAACTGCAGAAGAAATGACATTGCAGAGAAGGGGAAAAGAATAGAAGAAAAGGAAAAATAATAAAAGTAGGAAAAATAGTAATATATTCAAACATGTTTGAAAATTTAAAAGTTACATAAAAAGTAAACTTCTGCCTTTTTAGGCTTAGAAAAGCAGGCTCGTTAAAGTTTATGATATATTTTGCGAAATATACTATGGTGGAGTAAGCAATTTATTTATTTTCGTGTATTTATTTATTTATTTATTTTTGATATTTTGCTTTATTCCATCGATTGCCCTGGTCAATTATTAATGAATCGAGAAGTGAGTTATTTATTTAGAGCAAATAATCAAAATCGATAATTCTCTTGGCATTATTGCAATGGTTAAATAAGCTTTTTGGGTGAATAATGTACTTAATTAGGTTAAAGTTCACGTAAAGATACAAAATTTTTTCTTCATCAGTCTACTATTTCAAAATACATTCTCACAATAAATGGGACTAAAACAAACTCAAAGTCTTAGCCGGAAGAGTCTTTAGGTCAACTTTAGGGATATCGTGCACTTGCTATTATAAAATGAACACGTTTTTTACTATAATATGACAATGTATATTGGTACAAAATCATTAATCAAAACTAAATGTCGTTAACGAAAAGCGACACATGACAACTTACCTTACGGAGGGTGTAACTAAAGAATTCATATTTTCAGCTAATTACAGATGCAAATCACATGTAATTAGGCAATCTTTCTAACTACAAATTGTGGTGCACGAATCTCATTTGGATTTGGCATATTCTTCGGACAATACCTTTATGGTTCCTTGCACAAAATAGATTCTATAATTTTATGGGCCAAACTTATATCTTCTCTCCATCTAATTTTGGCTTTAACTTTAACAGAAAGAGAACGAAATATGGCTTTGTATCGACGCCAATATCAAAGTTCCACTTCCTTTTTCTTTTCTTTTTAGCTTTTTCCATTTTTACATAAAGACTCGTTCGTCGAGCGACGAAAGATAATCAAGTCGAATAAAAAATTTCAAAATTTGTGATCGAATAAGTCGATTCAACCCAAAATCGGCCAATTTATTATTTCTTTACTCATTTTAACGGGAACTTTTTGATTATTTACATATAATTCGATTGATTTATAAATTTATCGTTGTTTTCTCAACATTTGACACATGTTTCGGATACAACAAGAATGGTACATGTAGGATTACTTGGGTCGAATTGACTCGACCCCTCTAGACACACGAACTGAGCTCGAGTTCGGCTCGTGTCTACGAACTAGGCTCGATTCGACCATTTGCCTCGTGAATCTCACGAGTCAGAAGAGCCGTCCATGAACCACTCGTCTTTTTTACTAAAAAAATAGTAAAAAATAAAAAAATGAGTAGAATTGCCCATGAATCAAATCGAAATGAGCAAACTTGCAAGCGTCTCGACCCATTTACTATCCCTAAATAGAAATAACTAAAAGCAACTAATGCTAATCATTTATTTATTCAACTCTTGTTTGTGCTTCATTTTAATGAAATTTTGATAAAAATGTATTTTGAAATAGTATTTTTTTTTTAAGAATATATGGTTGAAAAGTAACAAAAGCTTTTATGTTTACGTGTAATATTATTTTATTGGAGAATGTGTGGTTGATAAGAAAAAAAAAAGAAATAAATTATAATTTAATTGTGAATAATTATACAAATGGGGATTTACTCTCTTGTTTCTTTCAGTTACCACTCCTCTTTTCAAACTCATACTATATCATCAGATCTCCATTCATTCTTGTCCATTTAATCGGAAGTCACGTCATGGCAACCTCAACCGTTGGATCAACCGCCGATACCCTGTCAAAACTCCACATCGACGGCGGTGATGATTGTACCGCCGCCGCTCCCAACCTCGTCAAGAACCTCTCTCTCCTCTCCCCTGAACAGGTGCGTACAAACGATATCTATATGTAAATAAACAATTGAATTACTGTTATTGAACATGCAATAAAATCTGTATGTATAGGTGGAGCTGGCGAAGATGCTTCTGGAAATGGGCCAGAGCCATTTGTTCGAACATTGGCCCGAGCCCGGCGTCGATGATGACGAGAAGCGCGAGCTTTTCAATCAGGCGAGATTTCGGAATTCATCTTTATTTATTTATTTTATGAATTTTGATGGTAAAGTTTCAAGCACGTGTACATTGGAACAGATGTATTTTTGTTAAAGTTACGATCTTGTTTTGGTTTCGGGTTCGTGTTCTTTATTTTGCTTTTATGCGCAGATCAGAGTGCGAGATTCAAAGTCCCTTACGTTTTTTTCTTCTGTTAAATATGAATGACTGAACCTGATCGAGATTGTTACATGAATGCACTTGTCTTTATGCATATTTGCGTATCTTAGAATAAATTTGTATCTCTCTAGCCGTGATTTTGCCTTGATATACTTTTTATGGACTTTTACACATGGTGCTTCTCTCTCTTTCTTTTCTTTTCTTGGTGCAACAGATCTTGGTAGGAGACTAAAATGTGATCTGAATAAATTGCTTAAAATTATTCTAATATATAAAAATCAATCTTTTCTGTTTAAATTGTAAATTGGATTTTACTGATGAAGCTGCCTTTTTTCTGGTTCTGATACAGAAAGAATATTTTCCTTATTTCTTTCTTCCCCACGATTAGTTTGGCATCCACTATTTGAACTGAGCTGCTGTCCCTAGTATTTCCATCACAAAGTAAAGCATGTACAGAAAAGCTGATGGCCCAGGGCAAGTTATTGGTTGAGTAAACTATTTTGTCGGACTTCTTACTGTTCCATTTCTGTTAGGTGGCTCGACTTAACTCAAGTTATCCAGGGGGACTGCCGTCATACATCAAAACTGCTAGGGAACTATTGGCAGATTCAAAGGCTGGGAAGAATCCATATGATGGCTTTATGCCCTCTGTAAGTTGGCCTCTGTACTTTGCAATTTGCAAACAGTATATACGGTCATGTTCCTTCTTATATTTTTAAAATAACCCTAGAGTACTTACAATTTGCAAACAGTTTATATGGTCATGTTCTTTTTTATATTTTTAAAATACAACTACAGTACTTGGCAAGTTAATATGATTTTTTTGCTATCAGTTTCCACTGAGCTAGATTGTGAATTCTTCTTTTCTAATTTATTCTATAATTTGACAATGTGAACCCCATGTTAAATGGCTAAGGAACTTGCTAGTTATTATTACAATTTATATGTGCAAATATAAGTGTTCAGTGGAATAGTTGAATTTCAAACTGTGTAAATGAAACAAATGAATTATTAATAATCCATGAATATCATGCTGAAATGGGAGTTTTAGTTTGAAGATGTGCACAATGATATGCCATAGAAGGTATGCTATTGACTATTAGTTTCTCGTGGTACTAACCACTTGTCTTACTTCTATTCTAGAGAAGGTTTCTCCTCAGCTTACTGTGCTAGAAACATTTTGAGTTTTTAAATTTAGTCATATATGGTTCATAGTCAATGCAAAATATCTGCACTTATTTATGATTCATTTATTGATGTTCGAGTGTCAAAACAATTCTTTTTTGAGGATAGTGGGCCAAGTCTTGTAGATTTCGAAAGTAGTGTACTGACTTCTGTTCGAAAGATTTTTTCATCTGCTCTACTCACTAAGTCTTGTTTCTTGTAGTAATCGTTATTGATACTTTTGATAACGAAGCACCCGTTAAGCATGAAATGTTCTAGTGTTGATTTGGCATCTTAAGGAGGGCCGATTTCTCTACAAACATACCTACAGAAACGCATTTGCCTATTCATGTTATGCTCACTGCATCTTCTTTGTATAATTTTAATCTTGGTTGACTTCAGAACATCTTTCTTCAAATGAGCACCTAGATTTCTAGAAGAAAGTTTCTTAACTATTGATTTACCCGACTGCCTTCTTTGGTCATGTAACATGCCGTGTCATTTATTCTGCAGAGATGTGATGTCCATTTTATATTGGTTACTTTTTCACATCTTCACAAGTGCTTTCTTCTCTGTATGCTGTAAAACCATGATTGGGTTTTAAATGATATAAGTAAAATAATTCAACAGGTTCCATCTGGGGAGATTCTGACTTTTGGCGACGATGCCTTTATTCAATATGAGGATGCTGGTGTCAAGGAGGCACAGAAGGCTGCATTCGTCCTCGTTGCTGGGGGCCTTGGGGAACGTCTTGGGTACAATGGTATAAAGGTAAGAACAATCACTTGCATGGTTAGATAATTTATTCTGTCTGTCTGGCAATTATGTCATCCAAGTCTTTGTTGTTGATCTAGAATTTAAGTACATTAGTAATTATAGGCCTAGTTATTGCTGTAAAATGGCATGAATGCTTTTCTGAGTGTAGTATGCCTGACAATGACAATCCACTTAACTAAAAATCAAGCAACTACGTTAGTGCTTGTGGAATGAAATGAGTCAGCTGCAATCCCCTGACTGATATCCTCATCCTTTGCAGGTGGCTCTACCTTCAGAGACAACTTCAGGAGCATGCTTCTTACAGCACTACATTGAATCTATTCTAGCCTTACAAGAAATTAGCTGCAGGCTAGCCCAAGGTTTGTTATTTTGTAGAGCAACTTGGATTGCATAAACTGTCATTGACGACAATGTTATTTCAAATATGATATTACTGGTGCTATACATGCATCTTAGTTTGCTTCCATGTGTATAGTTTTCAGACATTTTGTGCTTGCTGTATATCTAGTTATGCCTTTTTAACCTGCAAGTAGTTTCAGAAAATTTAGAAAATAGTTCCACATGAGAGGGATGAAATGTTCATCACCTTGGGATGTTTACAGTTTGGGCTCTGTATAAGTCGGTTTGTTAATCAATAATATCCGAATGTAGTTTTATTGCATAATTATTTCTTAAAATGAGAATAGTGAATAATGCTCAAGGAGAGATATATCATCTTTTTAGTCCCAGTGGATGCTTTTCTGTCTCGAGTTCTTTCTAGGTTAGCAGTTTTTGACTTTTTGTGGTACGCATTTGGAGTTCTAGTAATATGAGTGATATGTTTATTGAGACAAATTATGATGCTGTCAGCCTCTATCAAGATTAATCAACAATATAACGTGAATGGTTCTAATCTTTTATCCATCCTTTCTACTCATATCTGAAGTGGCTGATTAAACTTGGTTCCGAGTTGTATGACTGATAGGGGTGTGTGTCTGTATATTATCAGCATGTGGTATCTACACCAAGTCATGCCATGAGACATGTTCTTGGCAAAAACTTTATAACCTGAATTTCTTTGAAATTGTTTTTCCGAAAGAGAAATAAAAATTACATTAATAAATCAGGGCTCTTGTTCTTCAACTAATTATTTTTGTTTTGGCAATTAAGGTGATGGCCCGACAGAGATTCCACTGGCTATAATGACATCAGATGACACTCATTCACGTACTGTGGAACTTCTAGAATCAAATGCTTATTTTGGGATGAAACCCACACAAGTAAAATTGTTAAAGCAGGTCAGTGCGTGATCATGCCTACAACAATTCATGAAATTTCCCAGATGGATTAAAAGGGATTATAAAGTTGCCTTTGACTTTATTTCAGGAAAAAGTTGCTTGTTTAGATGATAATGATGCCAGGTTGGCTGTGGATCCATGTAACAAATATAGCATTCAGGTAGGATTTTATTCAGATATTATTAGTGGAATGAATGTGCAGATACTTAGGTGGTGATTGGTAATCTATGTCAATCATTTTATCTTTGGAAACTAAATTCTCTTTTTCCTTTTTTGCTCCATATATGCTCTTCCATAGACAAAACCTCATGGCCATGGTGATGTTCATTCACTTCTTTATTCGTCGGGAGTTCTTAAAGAATGGTACGTATTGCACCTAAATCATGCTGCTCTTATATCTCGTTCAACTTAGTTTTGTTTTTTCTAATTTATCAATTTATAAGGATGCTACAAAAGAAGGTTTATTTTCACGCTTAGTTCAGTCTTAGTGGAGCTAGTATATTTTTGCAATCAAATAGATCTACTATAATGAGGCAGATTCCTTTATTTTGTGAATTGGAACCCTATAGCTCAATTCGCAGTCGTAGCATCATTTCTGATTTATGTGTCTCTCTAGATCAATTTGGATATCAGTATTTAGGGTTTATTTTCTTTTTTATGCAACACATAAGCAATCAGCTCTCTGAAGCTTTTTTCTCCCTATATTGTCTGGTGTTAATTGAACCGTACTTATCATTTCCAGGCATGATGCTGGTCGGAGATGGGTTTTGTTTTTCCAAGATACTAATGGCCTTCTATTCAAGGTTTAGTTGAAGTCGACACGTTGCAGTGTTATTTTATCAATACATTTGGCCTACAAGTCGATATTTTAATCTTCTTGTTATATTACAGGCTATTCCTTCAGCATTGGGAGTCAGTGCCACCAAGGGGTACCATGTTAATTCTCTTGCTGTTCCACGGAAAGCTAAGGAAGCTATTGGAGGCATTACAAAGCTTACTCACCAAGATGGTATGTATTTATATTATATGTAGATATAATATGATATTTGATCATCTGTCAGAATATTTACATCAATTTGAGTTGTGAAAGCTTATTCCCAGTGGCTTGGTGCTTTGTTGAGGTATTTCAGTTCACCCAGGTTTTCATCACCAATTCGAATGATTTTATTTGAAATATGCCAATTCTCTATATTTTTTTAACATGAGGTGTGTGTCACTCATAGTTCTTTTTAAGGAAAAATAAAAGGACTAGCTCAATAAATTAAGTGTGTGAATTTTGTCTGCAGTTTTTGCTTCTGCTTTATATTTGCTAATTTCCTTAAAAGAGACCCCGGATGATTAGAAAGCTGAAAAATTTGGCTAGAGAGTGGGGAATAATGTTGACCAGACCATGTGCTATAATATTTAACTAACGTTACTTGCGTTTGTACCGTATAAGCACTTTTCCTCATTATATGGCTTTATGAACACCTAGATGTAAAACTTGGTTGTCCAGATCTTGTTCTGTTGTCTAGGTCGTCAGCATTTGATAGCGTAGAATCATTTTATGCTTCTCTAATCTGAATGTTGAATCATGTTACATTATCTTAAAATTAAAATATTATCATTTGCTGAAATTCCAAATCTCAGCATGCCTATAGTTGATGCATGAGCCATGATTTGCAGAAGAAGAAAAAGAACGCTCACAAGGATCCGTGATATATTTGACTCTTGATGAATATATTATTCACAAAAGTTAAAAAAAAAGGAAGATAAACCACACATTTGGTGAAGACACACTTAATGAAGCTTAATGCATCCAATGTCTATTATTCAGCAGAGGTGAGTTGGGACAGTCAAACGTTGCAAGCTCAAATGGCTTCTACTCCACTGGGAAAGCAAAATATAGCGTTCGATATTGGAGGCAACATGCACACACTTTGTGCCTGTGTTAGAATAACAGGCGATCTGTTACTGGCGTGTCTTAAATGTCTCTTTCATACAAGTTTCTGTATGTTGTTAACAAGCTTCACATGCATATCTGTGGCACTTTGAAACAGTACTCCCTGCAAATATTTCAGTGTGGCCTGCGGTTTATATTGTCATATATAGTCTTTTGAAATATAAATTTTTGTGTCAGGGAGGACAATGGTGATCAATGTGGAATACAATCAACTTGATCCATTGCTTAGAGCTAGTGGCTATCCAGATGGTGATGTCAACTCTGAAACAGGATATTCTCCTTTCCCTGGAAACATAAACCAAGTATATGTTCTGCCAATAACTCATTTTAGCTTTTGTTTCTTAATTTTCCCAATACGGATTTTTTTTGAAAACTTGTTCTTTTTATGTTCCCTTTGGTATCATGGCACTTTCAGACACTTAACTGGTGGTGGTTGCCATAATAGGCGTGTCATCTAAATGCTTTGTGTTCTTTTCTTTTCTTTCCAATAAGTCTATAACTTTAGCAATATACCAATATCATTATCTCAAGGTTATACAGTAACAATGTTACATCTCAATTTTGTCCTCTCTTTTACGTGCTTCTTGTCATAGCTTTCGACCTCTTTTCTGATCATTATGCTTTCCCAAGTTATGGACTTCATCTGAGTTTTGATTCTAAAACTGAAGTGTGAGTTCGCATTTTATTTTGCATTCTTCATGTTAGAAGTACTTCTGATTGGTATATATGATGGTAGACTATGTAGTTGGTTTCTATACTTTCTAAAACAGTCTGTTCTTGACAATATACAACATTAAAAGAACCTTTCTTCAACTGCCAAAACCCTGAGACATGTAGAGATCTTATGAGATAGGTTTTTAGTATGATGATGGCATTCTTTTGTCGGAAAACCAGTTTTTGTTACTTTCAGCAATTGTTCAGGCTTGATATATTGTGCCTGTATTTTGCAGCTCATTTTTGAAATTGGCCCTTATTTGGAAGAACTCACAAAGACTGGAGGTGCCATAAAGGAGTTTGTTAACCCCAAGTAAGCCCTTTCTCCCTCTCAGTATTAAATAGAGAAATGTAATTCTGGTGTTCTGAAGTGCCTTCCTTGTAATTATTGTTGTGATTGACAGAGAAGAAACTGCATTTATACTGCTGGTGAACGTTGAAAATATCTAAAAAAAGTTGTTCTATTACTCACGAACAATATGGTTCTAGCTAATTTATTCTATCACTCATGCACTATTATATCTTGCTTAAAAAAAGAAAAAAAGAATACCATTATTTGCATGATGCATTGATCATTATTTTTCCCGAATTCTCATTAACTAAGCATTGTGTGGTTTCACTGGGATCATCTATATTCTCTCTGTGAATGCAGATACAAAGATTCAACTAAAACTGCATTTAAGTCCTCTACGCGACTTGAATGTATGATGCAAGATTATCCCAAAACACTTCCTCCTTCAGCTAGAGTTGGATTTACTGTAAGTGGAAGCTATGCCATTTAAAATTTATCTCAGCACTTTTTCTTTATCTTGGTTTTTTAGATTGCACATAAGCTCCTCAATTTTCAATCTGTCAACTTTTGTTCAATCACTCAGGCGATGGATGCGTGGGTTGCTTATGCACCTGTAAAGAACAATCCTGAAGACGCAGCTAAGGTATTAGGAGTACTTCAGTTAAAGATAAAAAGTGTATTTTTACTGGATAGGGAGGGAGGGAGGGAGCCTTTTATATTTTCTTGATTAATATTTCTTGATCTCTCGATTAATGTTTCACGATTTTTCATTTTACACTTTTGATTATCACAGAAAGAGGTGGGAGGCTTTCAGATTTTCTTGATTAATATTTCTTGATCTCTGATTATGCTTCTTGATATTTGCATTTTACACTTCTGATTTTCTTCATTTTTTAGATCTCACGATACTTCTATTTGAATATGGTAAAGGTACCCAAGGGTAATCCATATCACAGTGCTACTTCTGGAGAAATGGCCATATATAAGGCGAACAGCCTCATCCTGAGAAAGGTAGTTCACTTGTCCCCAAATACTCGAGCAAAGATGAAACTTCATCTATTTTAGCATTTCCAGTTTTTCTCTCTCATCAATGAAGTACTAATACAAATCTGATTCATATATTTTTTTTAGCCTTTTTAACCATAACTTCTATTCTGTATGGAGAATCAGAATGGAAAAGGTTAGGAAAAGAAATCATTTTCCAATTACTAAGCATGAGAATATATAGAGATGCTAACTACTGAGATTCGAACATATAAGTACTTGATTTGCTCACCAGGCTTTTGGCATTTTTGACATCTTAATTTCGCTTTCTTTTACCAATTCCGTACATCATTACAAAAAAAAAAAAGGGATATTAGATGCATGGAAAGTTGGTTGAATTCAGACATCTGTTTATTTTATTAAACAAAGACAAATTGTTCATAATTAGGATGAGTATTGATGGAAGTGGACTCGGTTTTCCCAACCAATATCTGTCATAGTTTAGCTGCCTACATGATATTCCAATTTAACATGTTGTCTTCCCTGAGTTTGAAATCGGTTGATGCTGTATTTTTTGTCCATCATATGGACCTTTGTCAATCTGAATGAACCAGGTTCATAGGTTGCATTGTTAAATGAGAACATGTATGCTGAAGATGAAGACAAATTCATGCCTGGTGTGCTTAGAAGATTTAGAAGATGAAGAAAGATGTTATAGGTTAGAAACACGGGCTAGATAGATATTCAAGCTTTTCCGCCACTATTGGCTTTGGCTACTTGCCATATTCATTAGTACATTGATCAACACTTAATTGTCATTGGATTAAATGATTGTCACAAAACGTGGTTTTTGAAGAACCCTGGTGCAGACTGGACAGGAGGATGATGAAGATTTTTTGCTTCTTTTCCTGCCTTATATTGTCCACAGCCAAACACGACCCTATAGTTATCAATTTCTGTGGCTGTGAGTAGATTGGGGATGTATTAGATTGTTGAAGACTGAGATCTTTAAACTGTATGAATGCAGTTTCTTCATCCGAATCACCATAACTTTCGT
The DNA here is from genome assembly GCA_903798255.1 of Fraxinus quadrangulata. Lineage (NCBI taxonomy): Eukaryota > Viridiplantae > Streptophyta > Magnoliopsida > Lamiales > Oleaceae > Fraxinus > Fraxinus quadrangulata. The sequence continues at coordinate 47,588 of CAIGRB010163923.1, forward strand.
CTAACTTCTAATCCATCATGTTCGGTCACAGGCTGGTGTTAAGATAGATGATCCAATCCTTCAAGTGTTCAACGGACAGGAGGTGGAAGTATGGCCTCGTATTGTATGGAAGCCAAAATGGGGGCTCACATTTTCTGATGTTAGAAGCAAAGTCCATGGTAACTGCTCTGTTACACAAAGATCTACCATGGTCATAAAGTCCCCAAATTGCCACCTTGTGGATCTATCCTTGAATGGAGCTCTTATCATCGATGCTTCTGATGGAACAGAGGTAAGCTGAATATATTAGACCATGGTTAAATACTTAAAACGTGTTGCTTAAAAGAAGTGTGGTCACTTTTTCACTTTTTGTCTCCACATATGTGATGACTTGCCTTCTTTTTACTTCGGGTATAAAGTTACATTTTCTAACAGTAACGCATCTCCAATGCTTTCCATGGATTGCAACGTAGGTGGAATGTTAATAGATAGACTTTAAATCTACGTGGCAATGTCTAATGAATAGAAGGAAGTTCAAATTTTATCACGAATGGGTCTATAATTCAATTTTTTTATCTCTTATGTATATTTAATAGGAAAGAATAATTAGCAAGAAAAAGTAACAATAAATAACAAGAGAGAAATATTAACTTATGGTGACTTCTATACAATCTCCTTGACAATGTCTACATTTTTTCTTGCCACGTCAGCTAGGCATAATTCTAGACATGAGGGAGATATACACTATCTACTTCACCGTATGTGGCAACTTTATTAGTGCAATCTACATTAGCACTGGAGATGTTCTTATTTTACTAAGGAAATTAGCAATTTACTTCCAATTTTCAAAAATAATTTTTTTTAATTGTAAAACTTACTTATTTACTTGTTGAGTAAAAATCTTGAGCTTAGACCAAAGATGCCATGAGTATCAAACTGAAAGTTCTTGTCGAATGATTTTCTCTGCATGTTAAGATTCCGTTTTGTTTTTTCATAGCCTAGTAAAGTTTTTTCAATGGGTTCTCAACTTCACGTTTTCAGATCAAATTGTGGCATCAATAAACTTTAATGGCTTGTTTGGTAGTCAACTGTATACTTCTCGACTCTATTAAAGAAGTTAAATCTATCCAATCTATTTAGTACTGCATACCAAAACATGTTGTAAGATCAGTAATAGTAATATTACATCAAGAGGAATCTTTTCCCACTTTTCTATGTTAGTTCATGATGATTACTTGGAAAGACTAAGATCGATAATTTTTCGTAATGTCTTAAATTCAACAGGTTGAAGTGGCAGGCTCGGTGCAAAACAAGGGATGGACCATTGAAAGTGTTGACTATAAAGATACTTCAGTACCTGAAGAATTGAGGATAAGAGGTTTCAAAATAAACAAGATCGAGCAGTCGGTGAAGCCCTAAGGTCTAATTTTACCTTGTATTTTTCTTTTTCGCATATCGCATATGCTTTCAATTAATTTTTTTTTCTCCTTGGAAGAAAATGTTTTCCATACCATCTTTAGCTTGTGGAGAGTTTATTGAAGGAAATTATGATATTTTTCCTCTGATTTTCAGCTGGAAAAAGAAGTGAAATTATTGTAGCATCTTGGTCGTGATCATTTATATTTGAATTAGAAAAATAACATTTTGAGTTTCTACTACATCGGAAGTCTTTGCTTTTAATGCCGTTGAGTAGTCGCTATAAGTGAAAATACAAGTCCAAATTAACACCATGTTTGATATCAATTTAGACGTTAAAATTTCCAAGATTATACGCGTGACTGAAATTGTAAAATTTCCAACTTGTATGGAAATTTAATGTCATAAATGAAAGATTTGGGACATGGGTACCAACCTACCACACTTTTTCAATTGTTAGGGACCCCGAGGAAATTTACCCGAAATAACAAAACTGTGGGGCCCATCACAAGCAGATTTTATATAGTTTTAATTTTGAGAAATTAACAATCCTCTTGATCTCCTACGAGCACTCAATGGCATATAAAAAGTGTAAAACCAAAAGCGTACCGTACACGGACCGCACTATAAACATACGAATCTCCCCTCCTGTACCTTTCCTCCAATCCTTACAATGTTGATGATTTGAACTCCATACTCATTTTGGTTCTCAAACTAAGAGCCTGTTTAAATCTCGTTTGAAGATTAAGAATGTATTTTAAAATAGTAATTCGATAAAAAAATATTTTGAATTTGAATGGTGTACATAATTTTTTTGTACATAGGGATGGGTCCCACCTCACGTGAGAGAAGGGACATCCCTATTTACAATTTTTTATGTACACCAAGAATTTTTCTATTATTTTATTAAAAAATGTGTGGTTGAAAAAAAGAATGAGAAAAATGTATTTTGAAAAAAATAAGAATAAAAAAAGAGCTAAAAATATTAATCATAGGGGTAATATTTATCCCTTAATATATTTTCGCATGATAATGGTTCGTTTGAGTAAACTAATCATAAAATCGGCTGTGCTCATCTTTCTTAATTTTAGTTGGAACGAATTGTTTTTGGAGTTTAATGAACTCTAATACAATATTAAAATTTAGATTTTTATTTTACAAGAAGTAATCCGAATCCTTATATTGTGATTTATATTTTCATATTTATTCGATATGAATTTTTTTGTCGTCGTGGAAATTTTATATTAGATAGATAGAATAGTACGCAGTGTTAAAACGTTGAGGACCCGGGTTGGGACTCGAGAGGAATTACAGTGATGAATGTTTGAAGTCTTGCTAGATGGGTATTTGAGTTGAAATTGTGGATAACTGGAGGGAAGTATAATCGAGAAAAGGCGCAGACATGTTTTACGGACAAGACACGTGGTACCAACGACTTACGTAAGATTAAGGTAAGAAATCAGCATAGAATCCACACAAAAAAGTCTCGTAAATTTGTTTCCATCTCTCCATTCTCTAATATTTCACAAAATTCACACACAGAAATCTCCATGAATGCAATGTTCACAAGCTCCTCCGCCGCCGCCGACAACCGCCATGGTGTGACATCAGTGCCCACCACCACCCCTTCATTCATCAAGATCACATCAATTTTCCTCCTATCATTTTCCCTTTTCTTTATCTTCAAACACTTCTCTTTTGATGCCACCTCTACTACCCCCACCACCTCACTTCAAGAGCGCCAACTTTCTTTCTTCCCAGCCACCACCAGCAAAGTCCCATTTCCACCACCACCTCCGCCGACACCCCGGCAGCCGGGGTTTGAGAGGACTGGAATAGTTGACCAGACCGGTACCATGACGGAGGACTTCATAGTCGGAGAATTCGACGAGAGTCTGATACAGAGTGTGATGGTGAATGAAAGTGATTACCAACTAGAAAATTACAAGGAAAACGTGGTTAAAGTTGACAAATTCAGAGTTTGTGATTCGAGTACGATCGACTACATTCCTTGTTTGGATAATATGGAGTTAAATTCGAGGTCGAATTCCTCGGAGAAAAAAGTCGAAAAGTACCAGAGAAATTGTCCACAAGTTGGAGAAGGATTGGACTGTTTGGTGCCTAGGCCTAAAGATTACAAGCTTCACATTCCATGGCCTAAAAGCAGGGATGAGGTATAACCTTAATTATCCAATATTTGTGAACGTTAATTAATTTGGATTTTGCCTTTGAAATACTATCTTCATTATAAAGAGAATGCATAATAATGTATAATTTATTAATTGGGGGTTTAATATTTTAGAAAAATCTAATTTTATATGAATATGATTTCTTAGTTCAATAGCCCTATGGCAAACTAAAATTACTGTTTAGATTATAGTTCACCAGAATGAAGACAATATAAAGAAGTTTTGAAATGTAATTGTAGGTTTGGTATGATAATATACCTCAGACAAACTTGGTCGAAGGTAAAGGAGGCCGAAATTTGATATCGAGACAAGGCGATAAGTATATATTTTCAGATGGCCGAACACAAAATATCCGTAGTGCTAATGAACACTTGGATCAGATTTCCAAGGTTTGGTTATTTTCTAATTCCAACTAAATTTTACCGTTTATTTGCGCATCTTTAATTTCTGCAGTAAATGTGTATAGATGGCTCCTGATATTGCATTTGGGAAACGTACGCGGATTGCCTTAGATATTGGTTGTGGAATGGCGAGTTTTGGTGCATATTTGATGGAGCGGAATGTAACCACTCTATCAATAGCTCCAAAAGATGTTCATAATAACCAGATTCAATTTGCGCTTGAACGAGGTGTGCCTGCCATGGTGGCATCATTGGTAACACGCCGTTTGCCTTATCCGAGCCAGGCTTTTGATCTGATTCATTGTTCGAGCTGCGGAATCAATTGGGCTCGTGATGGTATATTTGCTTTATCTCAATTTGTTTTATTCTTTTTGTTTTTCTATTTTGTAATGGAACTGAAAATTTTATCCAACTCTTCATTATCAGACTAAATTCGGAGGAAAAGTGGCGGCGATTATTTTTTTGCTTCTCTAATTTAATCATGTTCTAGTGCTCTCATTTTGTGCATTTTCTTCGAATGTTTTTAGTAGTAGAAACATCTAAATCATTGCTGATTTTCTGTAAATTACGTGTGGATTTTGGTGAAGATGGACTTTTGCTTCTCGAGATAAACAGGATGTTGAGGGCAGGGGGATATTTCATTTGGACTGCACAACCAGTTTATGAACATGAAGATAACCTATTAGATCAATGGAGAGGTAACCGGCCTTCATAATATAATCGTAAATGACAAATTTTCCGTGTCTATCAAACACTTTTTTAGTACTTTTGATCATTCTCCATAGAATTATTGTCATGAATATCTTCATTTCAGCACTATGATATACTATGTAGTACCACTAAATCCTGAACAAACTTGTTCTCAGCGATGGAGGATCTTACTAGCAGTATGTGCTGGGAACTCGTAGAGAAGGAAGGGTATATTGCCATATGGCAGAAGCCACTAAACAACAGCTGCTATCTCAGCCGTGATTCTGGTGTACAGCCGTCATTATGTGAAGCTGACAATAATCCGGATAACATCTGGTATTTTTCCAATTTCTTTGTGTTGTCACAAAACATTATTCCTACGATTGGAAACTTAGTGGAGCCTAATCATACTGCACACTTATCCCCTCGACCGTGAATTTTTGAGGTGTAGTTTAGTTTTAAGGATATATTGTAATTCCATGCTTGTATTATACCTTTCAATTTCTGCACACACGAGGGATTTTGGGGGGACGTCTTTTATGCAGAAAGAGACTGAGAGGCGTTTGTTTTCAAGTCATTTAGTTACATCATTCTCCTTGCAGGTATGTAAATCTGGAGCCATGCATAAGCCGTTTACCTGATAACGGTTACGGAGCTAATGTAACTAACTGGCCTGCACGTCTGCATTATCCACCGGACAGACTTTTTAGCATAAAAATGGATGCTGAAAAGTCTAGGAAGGAAATTTACAAAGCGAATTCAAAATACTGGAATGATATTGTAAGCGGATATGTTAATGTTTTTCACTTGAAAGACATGGGCGTGCGCAATGTGATGGACATGAAAGCTGGATATGGAGGGTATTTGCACTTTAATTGCTATGTATTTTATAGCTGTCAACCATGTGAATACGTCGTGCTTAAAAATGTTCTGAAAGTAAAATCTCTCGAATCTCATTACAGGTTTGCGGCAGCTTTACATGATCTCAAGGTTGATTGCTGGGTTATGAATGTTGTTCCTACCAGTGGTCCAAACACATTACCTTTAATTTATGATCGTGGCTTGATTGGAGTAATGCACGATTGGTACGAGCTTTCTATATGTCTCGTACTTATATTCGCAAGAAAACAACATATTTCTAATACTTCTACACATATACTTACAAAATCCTTCTGTAGATGTCCATTTTCGCTGCTCCTAATCAATTTTGCTGTTGTTACTGAAAAATTTGTTCAAACTTGAGCGTGGAACATTTTGTAGGTGTCAGCCCTTCGAAACGTACCCAAGAACATATGATCTGCTGAATGCTGTAGCCCTTTTCTCTGCTGAACGAAAAAGGTATGAATTTCAGTTTTTCCCATTAGTGACTAAACATGGAATGCCAAAATTCACTTAATATTTAAGGGAAATCGTGTTTCTTCATTGTTTTTCAATATTTTTTGTTCAGATGTAACATCACAAACATAATGCTGGAGATGGATCGAATCTTAAGACCAGGTGGACGTGCTTACATCCGTGACACTACTTCGGTCATTTATCAACTCCAAGAAATTGCTAAAGCAATGCGGTGGGTGACCTTTATGTTTGATAGTGATGAGGGTCCAAATTCGACCTGGAAACTTTTGACTTGCGAGAAACGTCTATAATGTCATTGTTGAGATTTTTGTTTTTGCTTTCCATTCACAAAAGTTACATTTTCTTCTCTTTTGAAGACACTAATCGTAATACGTGTATTGTAGTGACCTGACAGAAACATACAAGGATCAAGTTTTCATATATTTGTTGTATTCCAATATAGAAAAAATTAATTTTCTTGCCTGGTCATTATCGTCTTAAATGTCTTAAAACGGTCATCACCAGTGGTCCAAAAACACGATTGGAAAGCCAAAAAGATAGCATCGAACATTTCCCCGATATACAATGTTTTTGAGAATGCATCTACATAACAAGATTCACACGACAATTTTAACAGTACATAAGCTACATACTCGGCCTATGATTTTGTGTTTGGATCTTTACTTGCAGCAGTGTTCACCTGTTTGGAAAGATAAGCTTCATAGATTTCTACCACCACCCTAGGATCCTTCTCCACAAGTTCCATGTACTCTTCTCGCTTACTAAGCTTGTCCATGTTGTCCATGATCAACGACAATGATGCATCGAGCAAGCATTTTGCACTGTGCTGGTGAGCAAAAGCATAATACGGGAGTGAGTTTTCCCAGTTCAGTTTGGACATAAGGAACTTCTCGCAGTGGGCCTTGAGATGAGTAACTTGATATTTTTCAGCAAGCACCAAGAGGTCACATGCCATGTGCTCATCAAGGCATGCTTCGGCCGTGTACAGATAGCTGACGAATGCTCGTAGAGCATCATACGATGCATCGCTGACTTTGATGGTCCCGCTAATGCTTTCCTCCATTTCATTTTCGAGCATGGCCCGAAACACTGGAGAACGACTTGTCTGCATGCCAATCAAGATTATCAAAGTTAATACAACTAACTAGACGATAGTAACAGAAACCACGAGCTTCTGTCAGATAGGGGAATATAGAGAAGGATAATCTCTACCGAGAGCAGTATTCATCCAAGTAAACAGCATGACACAAAGTAACCAAAATTTTCACTTCTGAAAATATGGGAGTTCAAAAGGAGGGAGGAAAAAATGAGCCCTTAACCCACAATAAATGATAGTCACCCTTTAAATATGATACAAGGATATGCAAGGACCCTATGATGATCGGAAATATCACAACTGCATAAAACTTTTGAATTTATAGGAGGCTTTAAGAATTTGTAGCCATATATCACCTCACTCTATAATACGTTGAGCATGTCAGCTAGATTATTAAGCCCCCGCTAGAAACAGATTCTTTTAAAATATATTTTTCCCCAAACTCATAATCAATTACATTCTCCCAAAAATAATTTTGAACGTGGGCCGTAACTTTTTCCTACTTTCTAACCCTACATTCTCTAAAATAACACTTTTCACAAAGCCTATTCTCAAAAATTCTACATCAAACATGTTCTAAATTAATTCACCGCTTCCATGATCATTTTATCACCTAGTCCACTTACCCATATTTCCGATGCTTGGAATCCAGTTTCCAAATAATTGACAAAGATAAAGACGGCTATCAGTTAGTTCTTACAATTTATATGACATCTCATTTTGCTATAATTTCTGCTGCAAGGTAATTGGAATATTGACATAAATTGAAAATTTCAGGGGATAAAATCATAAAATAGAAAGCTGAGGACTCTATAAGATAATCCAAGTCATAGGACGTGATTAAACAGTATAAATCATTATACAATCTCAACCAAATGTAGAAGTTCTACGTAAAAGATATTCATATTTCATGTCGAAGTCGAGCTATTTTTCAGGGATTCCTAAAAATCCTAGGCACGTACTTTTGATCTAGAGATGTTCCTAAAAATGTCTTTCTCTGAACAAATTATGCAGTGATCCATGTAAATAACCACATAATGTATTAAAGAACCAGAACTTTCAACTTACAAAGATACCTTTGCTGGATCAAGACATTTTTTTGAAGTTCAAAGTTCCCACAGAAATCTGATCAGTGGATTTTATGCATCGATGTCTTATAAAAGAACGTTGTAGCTTCTTCAGATACAAAAGCAAACACGCATATATTCACTTGAGTATCAGTAGAACTTAACTACTTCTGTATATACATTTCAGTCATGCTTGCACAGAAATTCACCAGAGGCGATTTATTATCTTTCTGGTGAAAATATCGAAAATACTCAATAAAGCATAGAATCCCATTTCTTTCACATTTCTTTGTCAATACTCGAAAGTTCGAATCTTCATTACATATCTTTCTTCACAATTTCAGCAGATGAATTTAGAAAACATCATCTGTCAGGATTGATTGTTTGTACAGGTGTAGAGCTACATTAAAACTAAAAGCCAGAAAAAAAATTAAATTAAAATGTTCCAAATTCCACCATTTCCCATCAAAATATCCAAAAAAAACCCACCCAAAAGACGATTTTTTTTTTTAAAAAAAAAAAAAATATTGAAATGCATAGGAAATTGAGGTGATGAAGACGACGTTAGTTTCAAATTTAGAGAAAATTGTTTAAAAGTAAAAAAAAAAAAAAAAGGGAAATGGTGAAATGAGTACCATACCAGGACAGCTCGATGGGCAGGGACGGAGGGAAAACTGGACTGAGGATCGGCAGAATCAGTCGAACCAGAGGCGATCAATACAACATCGGAGAAGGCCAACGTATTAGACCTGGAAATGGCGATGGGCCCACCAGATCCAGCGGAGAGTAGCCGGAGGAAATTCACCTTGGCCTTGAGGTCCTCGATCTCACGCTTGAGCTCCTCCTCCGTCTCGCCGGCCTCCTCGTAGCACTCCCTGCACGTGCCGGCATCACACGCCTTGTACTCCTCCTTGCACGAAAGGCATTTCATCTTTCCCCTCCTCGCAACGGATCCGTCTTCGTCGCAGTCTTCGTCTCCCTCCTCGTCGCTAAAGTCTGTGTCGGATTCCGCTGGAAATAGCGGCCCAGTGTGCTGGCTACGTCGCATTTTTTCACTTCAGAGTGATGATTATATTTTTTTTTCCTCTCGTTTATAATTTCTCTCTCCACCTTTTGTGCCTTCCATTCGGTGTGGGCTGTCTTTTGGGACATTTTCCTAAACACGCGACTTATGTTGAAATTGGAGTAGATTGGAGAGGCTCTGACTGTAGAGGAAGTGAAAATAAATAGGGGAAATTGAACAATTTAATCCCCCCCAATTTTAGGGATTATAGCAACTTGGTTTCAACTTTTGAAAAGGAATAGTTCCCTTGTGTTTTAATTTCCTTGTACAATTGGTCCTTGTAGAAATTTACACTCATTTTTATGTTAAAACCTCGACTTTGTTGGAAACAGAGTTCTATCTTGAAGAGACGTGAAAATAAAGGAAAGTCGAATAATGTCTTCTTTGCCAAAATAATGAGGCTCAAACATGTCTCTTATTACTCGTTTGGCTTCCATTATTTCACGTTATAAAGAAAGAAATAGTAATTTTTTTGAGATTATATAATTAAAGAAAAAGGAAATTTTTTTTGAATTTACGTGTAATATTATTTTATTAAAAAATATGTAGTTAATAAGAAAAGAGAGGAAAATAAAAGGAAGAGATGTTAGGCTGTGGTGGGTCGACTGTTGACAAAAGGGAGATAAAAAAAAATGGAAAAAGAAGATACAACTAACTATAAATAAGTATGCAAAGGCCCTCGCATTTTTCAAATTTTAAAAAGCCCTCTCGGATGATACCACTCACTCACACACACACACACACACACACACACTCTCTCTCTCTCTCTCTCTAGGGTTTAAAATCAACTGCTCAAATTCACCCCCTTCTCTCTCTAACTCGTGTAAGTCTCCCTATCTCTATATTAATTTATCATGTACCGTGTTTTGTATGCATTTTATCATATGCACACAGTAAAATTATGTCATTTTTTCTGTGAAATTCATCGGATAGATTTTGTTAATTTTTGGGTTTTAAGGGCTTGGAAATATTGATATTTGCTTTATTCTGAAAGGATTTTCGGTTTATATAGTTAATTCTGTAAATTTTTTTTTTCTTTTCTTGTACTAGAAACAGAACTAGATAGTTTACTGTTTTAAAATATTTTAAAGTTTAGTTTTAATTAATTTATTGGGTTTTAAGGGTTTGAAGTTTGTGAAAAAACCTCTAATCTTTTCCTGGCTTCCGAATTTCACCTGGAAATGTTTCTATTTCTTTTTTATCAATGTGCAATTGTAGAAGGTTTTTCTTATGTTCTTAATTACAAATGTACTTTAATTTTTTGAATTGTATATGAAATCTTGTACTAGTTTTTAAAGTTACTGGTTCTCATATAATTTAATAAGAGAAATGAATTTGTTTTATTTGTTTGAACTTGCAGAATCTTGGATATTACGTGGCTGTGACTTTCCTGGTGAAACCCTATTTTATGAGCTTCAAAACTTGTAAATTTTGTGTCTTTTCTTCAATTGAAGAACAGACATGGTTCATACTGGGAAAGAAAGCAATGGATGTGCAGGTGGCAGTGGAAATGGGAGTGGAATAGTGGTGTTGAATATTGACCTTAGTGCAAATGGCACTGTAAAAGTTGAAAACAATGGTTCAAATTCCACTAGGTTGGCTGGTGATTCTTTACGTACATACAAGAGGCGAAAGAGCGTGAAACCCACTGATTGTGGGAAGTTTCTGGAAGATTCAGTGAGTCAAATTACTGAAAAGGTGTCAATTTCTTTTATTACTTGTTACATTTTTTAACAATATGCTTCATTAATTTCTCCCGGTTTATAATCTGCTGAAAACGGACTGAGCTTTGTGTGTTTTTAATCACCACTATTTCTTTATCTTGAGGCGTTTATGTCGGGAATGTTATCTAAAGACTTACAGTTAGAGCAAGTCCATGAATATTTGCTATCTGATAACCTCATGTGCAAAGCTAGTTTGTTTTCCAGGCTACAAAGAAATCATGAGGGTTGGGTTTTTAGATTTACTATAAAGGGGAGGCGAGCACTGTGGAGTACCTTGTATAGAATTTTCGTTATAGGAAACTGTTACATATTAAAGAATCTTATTTCAAAAAAAGATGCATACTTTTTGATTAGAAATGAGGTCTCTTAAAAAATACTGAGTAACACTGAGAAAGGATGAATTGAAAATACACCAACATTAAATAGAATGTGGAAAATGTTGTGAAGTCAGGAAATCAGAAATGACAATGAGGAAGTAGAGTTCATTGAAGATCTGTGTATTTTCTCTTCCCCAGGTGATTTTATTTAGGAAGGTGAGAAATGAATTCAATGATATCATCATTAAATGCCAGGATGTAAGATAGTTGAATGCATATTGAAGCTGGATAAATGAAATCATCCTATTGAAATCGAAGAAATAATTTTAACCTTAATGGAGCGATATACGTAATGTGTGGAAAAGAAATAAATGATAGGTTCTTCGCTATGGATTCCCTTCGATGCCTCTGTTTGAGTTTCGTTCCATTTTGTTGAAAAGTGTTGAAAAGTTACTTTTCAAATTTGAACTCACATTTCATAGGACCACTGCCCACTTTTTCTACCACTCATTTCTTGAAAAGTAAAACTTTAGCAAAATTGAATGAAAGCCAAACAGGGGCAACATCTAGGGTGCTACTGTTAGTGTGATGGAAATTACCCGCCAGTCCATTAGGCCAGCTCTTTTTGTGAATTTGATCTTAATGGGGAAATCACATATTCGAGTGAGGTAGTCAACAACGTGTCCCACTCTGTTGAATGGCTATTGTTTTATTGTCTCAAAAGGGAATGAAATGGAAATAGGTCACCACTGAAAGAATAGCAACAAAAGATGGCTTTCTAAATGTTGCAGGTATTTTGTGCGAGGTTATTTCTTTGGCCCTTCCAATATATCTTATGTATTAGAAGCTATGAGTGAGGTATTGGAATATAGTACTTACAATGTGTTGTGGTGCTCGCACAGTGTGATGAACTTTTTTATTATTTCTTGAGTTTAGTTCATTTATTTGCAGAGATAGAAAACAAATAAAATTAATGGCTTTTGAATATTAAGCTGGTCAATCTGATATTATATACCTTCATGTTTCCTTTTTGCATTTCCTTTAATATTTATTGCTGCTGCTCATAAACCATAATTCATCATATACATTTTCATTATAACTGTGATCACATTGCTCTCTTGGTGATTCTTGACATGAACAAATATTTATATCTTCTCCAAGGAAGCAGATTGAAACAATCCCTGACAATTTTGTTCATGATGACCTTTCCATATATTCTCTTTCTTTGTTTCTCCCTTTATTTAGGATAACCTATGATATTGCTTTCATTTAATACAAAATTTTATTAGCATACATATCTTCAATTTGAGTTCTCCTGTAGCAGTTGTGCCTTTATATGCTCCAGGCCATTGTGTAAAACAAGATTCACAGAACTAGGGTGATCTCAGAAAGCTGAAGGAAAAACATGTCTTGGTTATTTAGCTTATTATAGAATTATTCAGTTCAATGGTCAGAAAATGCTTCAGTCACTGCATCTTTAATTCTTGAGATTATCTTTGGTATTCATTATATTCCTTAAGATACTTCATACTTCATACTTGAACATGAACTATTCCTTGATCTTATTAGTTTTTGGTTAAAGTCTTGATACATCAATGTTTATGTGTGGACTTGATGATGTCGAAGTTCCCTCAATGATATTTGTACCATTACTTCCTGAAGGAAATGTTTTTACCAGTCACTTCATTGTTTGCATTTCTCATTTTCATGTATCCTTCTGTTCATCTCTAAGATTTCTTGATTTGATCTTTGCAGTCAGTGAAGCCATTATTGGATGCAGTTCCATTTACAAATTTTAATACGCAAGTTAGTGGTTCTCAGAAAGTATCTGATGCTCTTATGAATTCCAATGATTGCTCCCTCAAGCAACAGAGAAATTATGTTCTGGAACAAATATGTCAGACATTAGAGAGTGAAGGTGGTTTGAAGAAATGCATTCAAAGTGCTCTTTTGTTTCATCCGGGAAGTGGTAGCAGATCTACTATTAAGGTACTTAATGCTATCAGAATTTTAGGATTCCATCCGGCATCTGGTGCATAAGAATCAGGAACCACTCTTCTTTTGTCTTTCTATATGCTTATATTTCTATTTCGTATCTAAAAGATGATGTAATAAATCTTTACAGTTTGGTCCCCAGGACTCTATTCATTCTTGTGAAAATGGGAACAAATGCTCCTTGCAGACTGGGTTTGTATGTGACAATATCCAAAATGCAGCTCTAGGCAGTGTAGGTAAAACATTCAGAAGATCAGTTAATGAATCGAATCATTGCACTGGCACAGAGCTCTGTCGGTGCATGTTTTCCGATATCATTATGTCAGAAAAATTTGCCCAACTATGCAGTCTACTGCTCGAAAATTTTCAAGGATTGAAGGCTGACAAATTATTAGATTTGAGTCTAATAAACTCAAAGATGAAGGAGGGTGCATATGAAAGTTCACCAGTGCTCTTCTATTCGGACATTCAACAGGTATGTTTTGCACTTCCCTATAATTTCCTAATTGTTACTACCTTTAAATACTCTTGATTGTTAACTTATATATGTTCATAGATGCATAGGCATTTTTGTTTCATCTTGCCCCATACAGGGATCTTTAACTCTGGGGAACAACTGATATGTATAACTTGCTGTGGGTAACAGCAAGCTGTGTCAAGTTACCCATTCTGTGTCAAGGGGTCTACTTTGTTCTCTGTGTGCATCTACGTGGCAATGTACTGTGCCAAAAACATTTTTTTTTTTTTTAGTGAAGTGTTTGAAATGATTTACTTTCAAAGATTACTGACTGCACTGAAACTTGTATTGTCTATAAACTTAGAGGAAAAGATCGACCTAATGAAACATGGTAATGAAAAGTATAGCTCTTCCTGGTGTAACTTTGAAGATGGCCCTTGATCAAGCCGAGGGGAATAGAAGGATCAATTTAGTGTATTCCAAATAAGTGTAGGATAAGGCTTAGGCGATTCCAGTCAAGTTGAGAGTATTGTTGGTGACATAAAGGTGCCCTTCTTCTGGTTATTGTGTTTCCATTTCTTGTGACACATACATCTGAACATGATCACCTGTGGGGATACGGGAGTATCCTGTATTTCCTGAAAACTTCAGGCTAGTTAGGCAGTGTAAATTAGGATAAAATGTCTTAGAGAAACTATGTGGATGCAGATGGCCTACACAAATATGGATGTGTTATCTTATAAGGAAAATAGAAGGTAACATTTTATAGGAGGGTAAACTTCAAGTTTTTGTTTTCTTATCTTGTCATTGGCAAGGTCAAAGGTTAATTATATTAGAATTTTGGGTTTCTTGCTTCCCAATATATATATTAATTTCTTCCACACTTGATCTGTGTATGAGTACATTTAAAGTTGCTATTGGGTGTGTATCTCGTACAATCAAGTTAAGGAAGATGTTGCCTTATGTTTCTATATACTCGCTTCAGCCTTAAGTGCTAACGTTCTTTTGTAGGTTTGGAAGAAGCTCCAAAAGGTTGGCACTGATATGACAACCCTTGCAAAGTGTCTTTCGGACAAATCAATTACTTCTCTTTGTGCACAGGTAGATTAGACCATAGATTATGTCTATGGTGTCCTTCATTGATTTGTTTTATGCTTCTATGCCTTAATGTTTTTTCTTACCTTTTTCGGTAATCCTTAGGTGGGCAGTTCTGGACACAACATTCCTGAGGATTGCAGGCATGAGGTAACCTCTTGTTTCCCTTTTCATGCTTTTTAATTTTTTTTTCCATTTTGTTGGGGGTGGGAGGTGGGGTGAGAAGGTATTGAATGAGCTGGGTTGAGATTGTTAATTATCCAAATCAAGTATATATGGACTTGTTTTAAATCTGTTGTGGTCTTATTTGTTGCATTGTGCAAATGAAAATGCAGGAAGGCCAGAAGTTTCACGCTGACGTCTCATGTATGCATCATATGATTTATATTGATACTAAACTACAAAATAATTAACGCATGTGGAGAAGCTATTATGCTATACATTGTTTTGACTATAAATTCTGTCCTTACTTTACATCCGTTCTTATAATAATCAATTTGCCAGATCTAGTTGAATAATAAGAATTTCTCACCTTTGTGATCCTGTAATGAACATATATATGATCAGATAATGAAGGAAAGAAACATTATTTGTTATTGCATAACTATTTCTTGTAATACAGTTAGTCATCCTTTATTTATTACTCTTTCAACACTCTAGATTAAATTGTCTTGGAGATTAAGAGCAATCTTGAATCGTTGTATTAATGAGTGAAGCTAATGTCCAGTGGTAAAGACTATTCACATAATCAGTTTGAGATCTCTAGGATATCCTCAGTAGTTATGGAAGGATATGATATTTGTAATTTTCTGACACTGGCAGTTTCTTACACAAGAATCTGACATGCATGCTAAAGCGGAGCAAACAGAGGCCTGTCCTATCTTTGAAGTCAGCACTTGCAGATGTTGTGGAGAGAAGTCAGATGGAAGAAATGGTCTAGTGTGCGATTTGTGTGAGGAAATGTATCACGTCTCCTGTATTGAACCTGCTGTTAGAGAAATTCCCCTCAGAAGTTGGTATTGTACCAACTGTTCGGCAAAGGGGATTGAATCTCCACACGATGACTGCATAGCTTGTCAGAGACTGAATGCTTCCAGATCACTGATTGATGCTGATGGAGAAGATGACCTCGTGGATGAGGAAGCACCTAAGGAACTGGAGGATAGTTCAAATGAGCTTGTCGGTGATGAACTTCAGTTGGAAAGGGAGTTTCAAAACTGCAAGGTTTGTGGAGCCGAGGTTAGAAATGATGAAGATTATAGAATTTGTGGCCATTCCTTCTGTTCTCAAAAGTTTTTCCACGTGAGATGCTTGACTAGTAAGCAGTTGAAATCTTATGGTCCATGCTGGTATTGCCCTTCTTGTCTGTGTAGATCTTGCCTCACAGATCGAGATGATGATAAGATTGTTCTGTGTGATGGCTGTGATCATGCGTATCACATCTATTGCATGCAGCCTCCTCTCACTTGCATCCCCAAAGGGAAGTGGTTTTGCAAAAAATGTAATGCTGATATCCAGCGTTTGCGCAGAGCAAAAGGAGTGTATGAGAATACACAAAACAAATCTAAAAAGAGAGCCTTGGATGGAATGCTAAAGGGCGAAGAGGGTTTGGATAAAGATGGTGGTGTTGACATGCTTTTAAATGCGGCCAAAACTCTGAACAATGAGGAGAATCAAGCAGCCATGGGGTTGAATAGTTAAATAATGAAGCAGCTACTTTTTTTGAAGACGAAGAGCCTAGCCTTGGGTTTTTGTTTGACATAGGAGTTCATGTACCTGTAGTTTTAGTGTAGACCAATGTATGTTGCTTCATCATATAGTTAACTGATATTTTTACAGATTGATAGACAGAATTGACTTTGGTGGTGGGACTGATATCCGATTTTGCCTGACCAAAGAGTTCCGGCAATCTGGTATATTTGTATGATAGCAGTTGCTGAATTGTTTTAGGTTTGTACTTTACAGCAGATACTTTTCTTAATGGAAGGAAGGTGTAATCAGGATTTATTTCGTTTGTTGTTAAATTACAGCATTCAAATTTGTAGTATTACCCTCCTTGAAAATTAGGCCAAGAGAACATATTTGTTTCCCCAGTGTTAAACTATTTTGAAACATTTTAAAAGATGTTCAATCAGAAATCTTGTTTTTCAGTAGTGTATCAACACTTGTTTCTTTATTCTTTCTTTCTTTCATCATCTTTTCAGTTTTCCTCTGTGCGCCTTCAGGGAATGTTTGGTATGTCTTATTAGGATTGAATTAGTTTCTCTTGTTTAATATACTGTCTATACTATTTAGCTGTGTTCTAAAAAGTGTAATGTGTGGACATCAAGGGTCTAAGCATAAAAAAATGTTTTCTTATTTAAAATTTTTAATCAATCTAAAAATTATTTAATAATTAAAATAATACCTATCAAACATTTAAAATAGATTTATAAGAATTTTATACATTTTTTCAAAGTTTTTGAAAAATAAAATAAAATGAAGTTTCAACATCTTAATCACATATATGTATATGAACGCATAGACGTACCTTAAGCAGTCAATACCGTCTTTGATCACTTATTTAGACATTCAGACCCCAAGCGTGACGCTTTTGCCACATCTCGTGCATTGGTGGCACCCAGGTGTTGCTTATATGCTCCATTTTGGACACTGCTATTTAGTTTACCTTATCAAATATATAACATTGGTGAATATTTTTCTATAGCAGCTTGTGGCATTGCCAGAGTAGAAGATTGAGTCTGAAGGAGAAATAGAGGGAGCTTATACAGTTGGAAGATCAGATTTACAAAACCTATAGGTGTAAAAGCTGATTTTTCTTGCTCTTTTCTCGAGCCCTTTTGGATACGTAGGAAACTATCGAGAAAGAATTTTCTACAAATTAAATCCGTTGTTTATTTTACCTCAAGCAATATGTAATCTAGACTAATTAAACCGTTCATAACTAAAAGAATTGTTTCGATCTAGGTTACCTAGGACCTAGTGTCTTACTAGGTTGGACTAGAGCTCAATTAATTATTCAAATGAATCAACAAAATGACCTCCCCTCCAATAGTATACATGAAAGATAGTTCATAGAACCGGAGTTGCTAGTAATTGCAATCAATCATATAACATTAATTTCGTTCTTGGCAATAAAAAGACATACTTCAATATCCAAGAAACTTGAAAATAAACGAGTACAACCTCAAAGACACAACAGGGTAGCAATCTATTAAAAGTAAACACAGTACAACTTTAATTTAAATGTTACATAAACACACACATCATTTTATCACTGTTATTCCTTTGTTACATTATACAAACAAGACAATAAAAAACTATAGTTTTCCCGTTCATCAAGAATTCTGGTTACCGGGACTTATCTTTCCCATGTCGCTGTGCTTCTTGGCAGCCGTGACTGCCGATTTTACAACTTTTGTCCCGGCCTCAACTATTTTCTTTCTCATCTTTGTTGAAACCAGCTCCTTCTCTTTGGGAAAAACACTTCCTTTCTTGTCCGATCCTGGTGCATTGCTGCTGCTGGAATCCATTTCTGCTCGTCTTTTGCTCATGTTTTATATGTTTATGAACTCTCTTTCTTTTGCTTGTTGGTGTGTCTGAAGAAATATATTAGGTATATATACAGCACAAAATCTATGACATTCTTAGAAATTCATTTTCTTCGATGTTTTCCTGTAATATTGCTGTAATTTCTATTGGATTTCAAAGAAGAAGACGCCTCTTTGCTTATGATCTTCTAAATGTCAATGTCAACTAAAATATCTTCGTTAAATTTAGGTTGAAATATAAATGTACTAAACAACATTGCGAATGTTTGAGTGTGTGTTTTGTGGGTGTCTCATGCTCAATTAAGAGTACGATTGCACGTCGTTTTAATATAGAAATTCAAATAATAACCAGTTTATACGGCCACGAGCACTTCTCTATTTTTTCCCTTCATTTCATTTCCACAAGTAATTCGTTTTCTGTTAAATAATATATGTAAATTCAAAGGAAGAAAACAGCCCTTTGCCTATGATTTTCTCAGAATCGTGGTTGCGAATTAAGGACATGAATTTGTGGTGTGTGTTCTTCTGGTTAATTAGAGTTATTATTTTATTTTTGTATGCAGAATAAGAGTAATATCCCTGAAATTTTACAGGTTTGCACAGTGCTTGCATGGCTTCCCATTGAAGTTTCCTTGCCGGCGCTCATCCATCTTGTAAAATAAATATTTCAGAAATAAAAACGTAATAACCAACGTTCTCGTATGATAATATGTATATGCGTGTGTTCAACTAATTCATTTGTCTTTCAAATCAAAATGAAGAAAACTTTTGACGCCATTCCTCGAAATTTCTCAAAAGCATTCATATAATTATTTGAATAAAAAAGTTCCTAGTAATTTCCATATATAGCATAATTAAGTTATCTTTTATACTATGAAATGTAACCATTCTCCCACAGATACACACAGTAGAGAGAGAGAGAGAGAGAGAGAGAGAGAGAGAGAGTAGTCCTGTCCCTAATTCAGGCCCACAACACGTTACGCGTCCACAGTTGGAGAAATTGATGAGGAAAGGAATTTTATATTAGAATCGCTTGCCAACCCATCATGCTTGCTGTTGGCGGATGGAATTTTACGTCCAAAGTTAACTTTTTCTGCACTTTCTGCAATCGCTTTACTTTGTTCTTAAAGTACATACATCAATATTGATGCTTATGGATGTTATTGGACACTTATCAGGTTCTTTTTATCAACGTTCTAGTCATATTTTATTCTTATATTTCAAGTGATTCACAAATATTATTTATCATTTATTTCTATCTATTTAAAATTTAAGCAATTTATAAACACTTCTGAAATATATGCTAATGTATTGATTAATGTATTAGTTTAGAAGAGTAACTCCTCAATTCCCATTTAAGCTGAAGACGAATGCGGATTTTTTTTCTTACTTTCCTAACAATCTCCCTCGAACAAATATTATCATCTCGACACCTTCAAGCAATAGTCCGTGTCTTTGCTATCAAACTAAGAAGGATCGTACACTCAATCAATGTTAAACCTTACATGGAAGAAACCACCTTGAGAGCAAAGGGCTGGTTTCCTCTTTGAAATAATACCATTTTTATTAACTACTTATCGCAGTTTTGCTAGGAAAATTACAAATAAATGAATTTAAGATATGTAATGAGGTTATTAATAACACTATTAATGCTGCTGTCAATTGGTCGTGGTTGATAAATGATGAGTACAAAGACCTTAACTAAATTTCGGAGAAATATTTATTAAACAGTCGATTCAAAACTAGTACGGACA
The DNA here is from genome assembly GCA_903798255.1 of Fraxinus quadrangulata. Lineage (NCBI taxonomy): Eukaryota > Viridiplantae > Streptophyta > Magnoliopsida > Lamiales > Oleaceae > Fraxinus > Fraxinus quadrangulata. Next base: position 67,738 of record CAIGRB010163923.1, read on the forward strand.
AGCAAATCAGTTTTGACTGTTTAATTTCAAACTGAAGTATTTAAGAACAATTAACTACAAATAGCAGATGAAGGAAAATAAAATAGACAACACATCGGAGAATTAGACACGCTCAAACACAGTAAGTGTTTTTTATTACGTTTTCATTTCAGCTCATGTTTTACCAGTATATTTTAATCCAAATCAAAACATCTACTCATCGATGAGAAAATGGTTGTTTTCTTCCTTGAAATCACAATGAATTTACGGCAAAGTTACAGGGAATCTTGGAGGAAAAAAAGAGTTTAGAAGAAAATCATAGCTCTCATCCTGTATAAATACTCCATATCTTCCTTCAAAGAGACCCCACAAATTGAATTAGATATACAAAACAATATTAAAACGAGAGAAGAAATGAGTTCCAAGAGTGGAGAAAGCAGCAGCAGCAGTGCACCAGGATCAGTCCACAATGGAAGCGTTCATTAGGACCGGACAAAACTACCGAACCGAACTGGACCAAACCTGACCCAAATCGAACCGAACCGAACCGAACGGTTCTTCTTAAATTAAATATCTGAACGGGTATCTAAATTGAAAATCGACGGGTTTGGTTCAATTCTTGATTCTAGACCTAGAACCGAAGAACCGAATAAGAACCAAATCTCCATAATTATTTTCATTTTAAATAAGTCAAATTATTTTATTTTTTCTAAATGATTTTGCTAACTAATTAATTTAGCTCAAACCTAAACTATGATTATACTATTTTCAATTTTCAGTCAAGCCCAACTTAATCAAATTGACTTAAATTTTACCAAAATTTCTTATTTTACCGTAGTATCGTTTCTGTCATTCTATTATTGTGAACTCACTATCTTCCTCTTCTTGTGATTTTAACAGTCAAATCTATGAAGAACTCAACAAAGAAATGTGCAAAAGATATCACTAGATTGAACTACGTTATTTTATAAGAGTTAAGATTGAACAGTCATAGTCGAATTAATGTAGCTTTGTTGTAAATATAAAAAAATTAATTATTGTACGGACCGAGAATCGAATCGAACCGAACCCGAACTCAAACGGTTCCATAATTAAATTTGGATCCGACGATTTCACTTATTAAATATCCAAAAATTTCGATTCGATTCGTCCAACCCTAACGTTCATCCCAAAATGAGGGAACACGTTTCAACAAAGGTGGGCAAGAAATTAGTTGAAACTGTGAAAAAGTTTACTGTTGATGCTGCCAAGAAGCACAATGAAAAGGGCAAAATAACTCCTGATAAATAGAGTTCTTGATATATATATATATATATATATAGATCTTTATAGTGCTGTTGAGGTTGTACTTTCTTTTCTTCTATTTTTACATTGATGTTAGAATATGTACACACGAGATAAATTGAATAAACAAATGCTAATAATATGAATACCGTCTTATCACTACATATTAAAAGAGATAAAGTAGGGGCTGCTCACGTGTCGTCATTTTTAATCGTTGTCAAAAATAGCCTTTTTTTAAAAAAAAATTCCGTAAAATTCATGAAAAATTCCTGCATCATCATTCCTCCTTCTCCATTATTTCACGCAATCACTCACTCCTCTTCAATTTTCTCACGCAACCTCCCGTTGCAAACTTCTCCTTCCTTTTCATTTGCTTGAACAATAGATTTTTTGCTCCAACCTCGTGCATTTCCTCAGGTTTGTATTATATGTTTCTCCTTTCCTTGTGTCATTATACAGCCATTCATTTATATTAATTTTCAGTACCCAATTCGGAATCCACAATTTGCTTCAACGCCAATTGCTCT
>CAIGRB010163937.1:0-12169 GCA_903798255.1 Fraxinus quadrangulata
AAAAGAAATTGACAACCATAAACTTCAACCAGCAATATAAAATTCAAAGCTTTGCTCAAGATACAAGAAACTACAATAGCAACACTCAAGGTGATCTTAAGAGAAAAACATAATTCTATCACAAAATAAACCAAAACAGAATCATGCATTCCATTTTTTTTTTTCAATCAAATAATCTGTTGTTCAGATTTTCGAATTTCAGATCTTACAGTTCATCTGAAAATCCACATCGCAGGGTCAAATGTCTAAAGGCTCAACGGCAGTCTTGAATAGAAGAATATAGACATTATCCATTGAGAAATACAAAAATCCTCCCACGGAATGTGTGACATATGAGCCGAAGCTAGTTCCCACAATGCAATGCCAAGCTGGACCATACGTTGAGTCGAATTCCTGGAAAGGTAAATAGAAGTTTGTTGTAAGCAGTCCATTCATCGTACATCAAGCACAAAAGTATATTCCCCCCAAAATCAGAGAGAAAAGAAACCGAGTCCAAAACAAAGCGATAACAGGGAATAGTAATTTCACCTATTATATCTGATACCTAATTAAGATTTTCGCTTTAAGTGAACTATTGATTTCAGGAATAATTCAAAGAGCATATCATATATGTCATTTTGATAGGGAATAATATTCATATTTAGAGGTTGTTTGACAACCCTTATTGTAGAAGAAAGAGTTTTGAATAGTGATTTTTAGGAGAATTTGTGGTTAAAATTAGGGGAAATTTTTTGATATACGTATAAAATATTTTATTGTGTGAATATGTAGTTGAAAATGATTATGTATCAAATCATAAAATAAATTAATGGATGTCAAACAGGCAATTAGTTCTATCCTCTTTGTTCAAGGGAGATCACAATTTTCTCAAGTATACCATGGTAAACTTACAAAATTTCTTCCCTTGATGGTCGAATTTGAGCACATAAAAATCACAAAACCCAACTTAATTGTTTGCGATATACTTGAGACATTCAAGCTAATTTTGAAGTCCAAAATTAGAATAATGAAATTCATATCATCATCCGTCTAGTTGGCAGTGAATCCTTCATTCATTGTTTAATACATTAAAAAGCATCACAACTTCATTGGACAATAAATTGTGGGATCCACAACCACTTAGACCAGTGTTAATGATAAAAATTATTAAGCCCTAAAATTAAGACTCACGCATGAGTTAATGGGGTTGTGTTTCTTGACCTCTTATAGCGAGGAGCCAAGGCCTCAGCTCTTGCAAAATTGAACTAGGAACGGAACAGAGGAAAGGAAGTTTAAACCAAAGAACAGGGTTAACATTACTCAGTTTGTCATCAATGCTAAAACCCAAAATCCGCATTACATTAGAAATACGTAAAGGGTTGCTACTCAAAAGGTCAGACACTACTTCATTGCTCCCAGTGGCACGGTAAGCCTTCGTTGATATCTACACTCTTATTTGGAAGGGGATAATCTCCTATACATACAGACTTATTATTCACATCTTATGTATGCGAGGCAGGTTTATTCTACAACTCTCTAACTAAAGCATCAAAGGGAAGACTCATAGAGACCTCTCTCATCTATTTTCTATTGCTTTTAGGGACTAACTTTGGAGCAGATGGCGAAAGTGGATTTTGGATCCAGTGCCTCTTAATCCTATCCTTTAAATTAAAAAGTGTATAGACTATTTAATAATGGGAAGCAATAGAAGAAACCGTATCCTAGATGCTGAAGTGACAATTACATAAACTATAATCGAAAAACGGACGACAATAGTTCTAGGTCAAATATGAGAAAATTTACATCTCAAATAATATATAAAAACTAGCAGGCAACCTCAAAATAAGCGGACCAGTAGTTTTTGCATCCAATATGTCCTCTGAAAAGTAGGCTTTTTCTTCCAATCTTATTATATATTTTGCATATATAATGTGTCCTCTAAAAAATAGAAAAGGGAATTAGGGAGATAAAGGAACCTATTGCACTAAGATGAAGAATCATTGTATATCTAGTACTGGCTGAAGTAATCTGGCCTGAGATTGATATTTTGCTGGGATGCTCTAGGTTTAGTGGTTAAATGTAGATAATTCTGATAACAAACTAGAAAAAATCATGCCGGGGTCAAATTGTAATTAAATAAGGTCTGAATTGATTAAGTGGCTGCAAAAATTAAGGGAAATGTGTTCCACAGACAAACTTAAGGATCTCTGACAACATCTATTATAAAGATGCTCGGATATCATGGAAAGAGCAGATCTGATAATTCATTCATGGCCTAAAACAAACTGCAATTATCTATAATATTAAAAACTCGGGGTCCAAGAGTCTTGGCATATGTTCACAAACCTGAGAACCTTTTCCAGAGCACAAAATTAGTCCACAAGTCTAAGACACTTATGACAACCTAGGCTATAGACAAAATAATAAACAACAGAAACACCATTGCTTACGAAATTCTTAGAAATGCAAAACAAACTAAAGATAGAACTGAAACAGTGTAACTAGTACCCTACTTCAGCACCATTTGCAGGAAATTTCCCATATCAGTGTAAAATGAGTGTAAAATGAATATTTGGGCCTTTCAGTGAAGACCTTTACTGCTGTAGAAAACTTTACGTCGAACACTACCTCTAAAGAGGACTACATTAGAAACTAGTCTAAAAATTTCAGCTGTGTATTGTTAGAGAAGAGTGGGATGAGAGATAGAATGATAATTATAAATTTCTGAAAACATCTGGAAGCATTGAACCAAATATTTACTGCAGTACTTGGTCTATATCTGGGAAGATGAATTATGTTTTAGCTAAATTTTACCTGCTGAGAAACTTAAGTGTCTGAGTAAAATAAACCTCTTCTAAACTCAATGCATGGGCAAAAGGTGGGGGGTGGGGGTGGGTTTAATAGATTTAGATATAGATGCAATGGTAGCATGCAAAAGTAACTCGTATAGACATAGCCAAACATGTAGGCTGGATCACAAGTATAAAGTGCTATGAAAGTCTGGTGGAAAAGTAAGGTCCATCCAGATAGCCTAAAAAATTGCAATCAAATAGACGAGTGTGAAGCAAGATCTCCAAGAAACATAGCGCATGTTTGGGAGGTGATTTATAATCTAAGCTGGTTAAACATTTTAGCTTTTAATCACTTCCCCAAACATGCACATAATTTGGTAAACTGAGCTTTAATTGGAGTTGAGCTGCTACTTTGACTGAAACAAGATCAACAAGATTATTATGAGAATTGCAAGAGAAAGTGATGATTGTGGCGAGTGATGGAAGTTTGAGTATTCATAGCTGATGCTTTGGTCATGATTGATGGTGATGAAAATATAATCGCTAGTTAGAGCTAAAAAGCTGTGACATACCTACAATTTGCTAATAAAATTCTGTATTTCTCCTTCATGTAGTATATGGAATTAAAAGCCATGATTAACTAAAAATAGTTAACAATAGACACACTGGAGATGGAGATTGAATTGGGTTGATTTGCACAATTTATTCCTTAATAATTTTCACTGTGGGACTAAGGGATTGTTTTCGTTTTTATTCTACTCCCGTCACAATAATAAGACCACCTGGGAAGAATTACACATTACTGTCCGTAAAGAAGATTTTAAGAACGTACCTATATTATCAAGAATATTTCCAACACAACAGCAATAGGCTATGTCTAATAACATATTATGGTTATTATTCTTCTATTATGTAATTTACTCTTTACCATATAATCAGCCTACACACACAAAAAAATCTTCCAAATCCTTTACCCAAAGAAACCACTACATGACTACAAAATTTAATTAAATAAAACAGCATTCCATTTTCCAACCCTTTTGCTTTGAAATTTATATGAATTTAGCCCTGCTTGTTAACTCTACTTTAAACTTCAAAAACGAAAAAAGGGGCTGGACTCAAAATTATGCCAAAACAGCACTATTTTCAAACAGAATGTGGTTTTGGAATTGCCCCTACCTAGTAGGCCCTGCTTGGTTTAAATTAATATCAGATTTTTTAGCAAATTTTGATCAAAGTTGATGAAATGTGTAGTTGAAAATTTCTGTAAAATCGATGACTTTAACTTAAGATTTTAATCTCACCAAACATGATATGTACATGGAGGGGCATACACCTTACCTCCCGGATTTTCAATTCTACCAACTAGAATTTCATGTTCTTACCTAATACATGTCATTGAATCCAAAATACACCTAAAAGATTTGCGGTCGAGGGAATAATTGTACAGTATGATTAGTAAGAAAACCCACATTACCTTCTTGACTGCAAGAGCAAGGCGTTTGCTATCAAGCTTCCCAGAAGCCATAGAATCGAGATTATCTCTGGCAAACCTAAATGCATGATTTTGCAAAGCTAAAGGCATATCTGAAGCCCTCACACGCACATTCATACGGTCATTCTGCTTCTTATGCTCGACATCCTTCTTCTTTTGTATCAAACTGTTCAAGAACTTGCTCCTTCTCTCCAATTCCTCCTGTGCTCCCTCCATTTCACACTTTCCTCATCAATTACACTTCAAAACCCAGTAATTATTTTCTGCTTTTTCTGATTTCTGTTCAAGTAAAGAGTATGAAAAAAGTGTATTTCCGTGCAAACAAGAGTCTTGAATGAAAGGTGTCTTTTCTTATTGTTGTTTCTTTGGAGGTATTATTTTGCGTATGGACAAGGCAAGAGCCGTTTGATACGGCGTTGAGGAAAAAAAAATTGATTTATTTGCCGGGAAATTCGGACCATTTGACTGGGTTTATTACGTTGATTTGTCGAACTGCTTACGCCGGCCATTTAACTGAAAAACAATTATTTTTGAAACCTTAATTGAAAAATAATTGAATGCTTGTTTTTTATTAATCTATCATAACAAATTCAAATAAAAAGAGGATAATTCAGTATATAGCTAATTAGCTATAGTACAACTTTGCATTTCTAATTGACATTTTTATTTGAAACTACACTCTAGTAAAACTAACGGTAATTTATATATCAAATGTCGTATTGTCGAAAACTTATATTATTTTTTAAATTTTATTTTGACTTACATGAATCATAGTGCGTTGAATACTTGAATTTGAAAGTAGCATAACTAATAAAAAAATTAAAGGTTTATAGAGAAAGTTGCACCATTGATCTTTAATTTATATTATAATAAGTTGATCTTCAATTTTTTGTTCGCGTATAAAGTGGAAAATAAATTATGGTTAGTTCCACATGATTAACGGCATGTGTGAATCATCGCTTCTTTTAGTAATTAGCCTACCTGCAATTATTTTGTGTTGTCCAAACTAGTAACTTGAGTGATCTCCAGTGGAAAAATGTTTTTGAAATTAATTTTATGACAAAATCAATTTATTTTGTCATTAATTATGTAAAAAGTTTTTATCTGAAAAAAAAAAAAAAAAAACTTTGTGCCTACTTTTGAGAGAACTTTTTGTACTAAGATTCATGTATCTACAATGTTAATAATTTTGAGAACAAAAATAAAAGAAAAGAACGGAAAGCGAACAATGAGTAAAAGAGAGGGCAACCTGAAATGAAAAGGACAGAGAAAAAGAAAAGAGAGAAAGTGCATGAGTAGAAGAACATAGTGGGGAGACAAGCCTCGACAATCACGGCCAAAAGCAAAGAATACAGTCCCAACCCCCACCCCCCACTACAAGTTTCTACAAATTTTTAATAATTTAAACTTTTAAATTAGATAGTTGGATCGACACGATATTAAGTTATGTTATGATGTTCAAGTGTCATCACAATTTATTTATATATATTGTACACTTTGCAACACATTTTTCGTCGCGAGAAACGTAGACCATAGAGGTCGTACAACTAGTTCAAAAATGGCTGCACCTACTATAGAATATGGAAACATTTAAAATTTCGAACTTTTTACGTTCGGGATACCAACTTTGCACTCGTTTTCAGAGTTCATTTCTAGATCATTTGTATACGTCTTTGATACCATTTTGAAGGTCTCGTGGCGTATTACGCAACACATTTTTAGACGAAAACTATAGAAGATTACAAAGACCACACGGCTACCTAAAAAAATGGTTGCTCGGTTAGATTAAAATTGTTCAGCTATCCCTTTCAAAATTTTCGGTCCATAGCCCAACTTTGTACGTACATTCAATTGGGTCCTAAAATGAATTATAACTCTTCAACTGATATAATTTTAGTCCCTAAATAATTTATAGTATTTTGATTTACCTTTTAATTTTGTTTTAAAATAAATTTAAAAACTTACAATTTTTTTGGGGTTTTACTTTACTTTTTACATGTTACATGATCTAATACATTGCGGTGAAGAATCTCTGGATAAAATTTTATAACGTGGTTTAATGATTACTCCTAAAATTGTATACCAAGATTAAAAAGAGTGACGAAGGTGCCGATTTCCAATATCAATGTAATCAACTTATGTTTCATTGAAACAGAAAATCAGAGACTTCATTGCAATTCCAAAACAAAATATTTTTGGCCGGTTTATTCTTTTGAGTTGCAGACGGAAAAGAAAATTGTATTTCTATGGAAGACACTCTTCGATTTAGAGGTTGGATCCGATTGATCTGTAATCAATTTGATGTTAATAAGAGATGTAGAAATTTTGGTGATTTTGATGGGAGTTTTCCTATATTTACGTATTTATGGAAATCTAATTTATTTAGAAAATATGCAGAATATACAGCATTTTGGGAATACAAAAAGTTGAACAGTATTTTTGAAATACATTTTTTTTCTTGGTCTATTTGTGTAAATTTCCCTACCATGCTCCTAAAACATAAGAATGCAATAATGAATAGAAAACTACATTGGCTCTGTTTAATCCCTATTTTTTAAAGATAAATTTTATAATGGTGATTTCTTTGAAAAATATGTGGTAAAAAAGTAGGAAAAAATTTATCGAATTAATTTTTTTTTGAAATAATAGTTGTCAAGCATGATTTTAGTTATTTCAAAGAGTAAGAAGAAAAACGTAGCCGTCATATCAAATTTAAAAGTTGAATATCAAGTTGTGACTATTATTAATAGTGAAATAATAGTGTACAAGGTTTGCTAAGTGAATATTCGTCTATGAGGTATTACAAAGTTGTTTTGTGATAATTAAGCTGCTATAAATATTGCTTTAAGTCCAAATTTTCACGAGCTATCTAAGCACATTGAAATGAATTGTTACTATATTATTAAAAATGTGTGAAAAATTATAGTTTGTTGACCATTTTTTCGAAGTAATAAATAATCTAATGATATATTCATTAAAAACTTAACTATTGTCAGACTTCAAAAAATATTGTTCAAGTTAAACTCTCTAGATCTTTTAGCGCCAACTCAAGGATGTTGGCACATAAGGAGGGGATTAAAAAGGGGTTAAGGTTTGTGAAAGATTCCGTACTCAAGTTTTCGATAACAATTAGCTCATCTTTAGTCTAGATAAAAATCAAAATTAGTAGATATTTAATAAAAATGTGTGATTGAAAAGTTGATAGAAAATATAAACCCTATAAAATATGTGATTAAAATTGAGTTTGAAGAAAATAATTAAAAAATGAGACTCAAACATGATCTCAGTATTAAATGTCTATAAATCAACTACTAATTTGATTTCTATACCGTAGGGTAGGGTTATAAAATATCCTAAGATATTTGGATTTTGTATAAATATCGTAATAGATAATACACTATTTAAAATTGCATTTAACTGTATTCGAGGAACTAAGGGTATCGAGCGCCTTTCACCATCCATGGCATATAACTTCTTCAATTATTGCCTTGAAAAAAATGTAAACCTTGAACCTCCTTTTTTATTATAAATAAAGATTATTGGAAGAAAATCGATTTTTTTAAAAAGTAAAAACGAGACATAAATCAATAAAATAAATTTGAGCGATAAAGTAATAATGACATCTTTTAATATGTAACCGACCAAATATCGTCACCATAACCTGGTCAAAAGATCATTTTAACCCTCAATTATGATGCAAGGGAAAAAATTGCATTGAAACTTTGATAATGCAAATATGTGATGTCGGTCCATGGCAAATGTTGAAATAGTTTTCGACGAGAGCATGAATATGGCTTATCAAGTTACTTAAATGGTTTGAATTGTGACGTGCGAATTTTTAATTCAAACCTCTCCATTTCAAAATATCAAATTTTGATTTTATGATTAGTATTAGAACCAAACATGGACCAACTTTTTTTCAATTAAAAACTTAAAAAAATATGTATTGACCTTTTCTAAATGTGGACGGTCCATTTGCACATAAAATAAGTGAATAATGCATGAAAAGTGTTGTACATTTGAATATCCAAGTCTTGTTTGTACCGCACCAGAAACAAAAATATTATTATAATTATTTTTTAATTACTTAGGTAGGGTTGTTTCAATTTTGATCCAACGTAAACACATGTTATATTTGTTAACTGCCAGCTTGTTATTATTTATTATTTTAAGAAACAGAAGTTGAGATAGAGAAAAAAAAAATAAAAAATTCAACGAACTATTGTTTATATAAACATCATTCACATCGACGCGTTCGAAAAAATCACATGAAATTGTAGAGAAAAGTAACATCATTCTATTATTATCATAAATTTCGAAAAAAAAAACAGAAATAGTTAATTATCACATCAACGTCATTTATTAATTTGAAATTAAAAACATCAATTAGCTGATTATTTGAGTACAAACTCACACGTGAAGTACAAAATTCTAACCCCAATTGTAAAAAAAATTCATCTTTAATGGACAATTTCAATGTGAAATAAAGTCAAACGAACATCTAAAAAATAAAAAATTTCAACATTTTTCAGGTAGAAAATTATACCAATGAAACATAATTAATTGACAATTCTCGGGAAAACAAGTTATAGGCAATTATTTTATCTAAAATTTGTTTCTTTTTTACATATTTTCTATTCTTGCAATCAAACGGACCCTTAATGTATGCATAAGAAGTTTTATCTAAGAATAACGGAAGTGCTGCCTCATCTTGTCCAAGAGGTGAGTAATAAAGGACATAAAAGGCAATTTACGAAAATAGTAGGACCAAATTAAAATCTCAAAAATGGGCAGAATATTTTCGTAAAACTTTCATCACACGTAAGTCTTATGCGTGTTGTATAAATGCACCTTTTCACGTGGTGAATAAAGACCCAAAAGATTTTTTGTTACAAAAAAGTAGGACCAAGTTATAATTTCTTTAAAAGTGACTAAATATTATGTAAAGTTTTCATCACACGTGATTCTTATCCATGTTGTATGAAAGTACCCTTTCATCTTTCACGTGATGAATGAGGACCTAAAAGACAGTTCGTAAAAAGAGTAAGACATATTCATAATCTCAAAAAATCGGTAGAATGTTACGTAAAATTTTCATCACACGTTATTCTTATATGCGTTGTACGAAAGTATCGCTTCATCTTTTCACACTGAATAAAGTAATTCCTCAAAAAGGGGCCTAAGATAGCGTAAAATTTTCATCTTTTCACACTGAATAAAGTAATTCCTCAAAAAGGGGCCAAAGATAGCGTAAAATTTTCATCACACATGATTCTTATCTTATGTGCGTTGTACGAAAGTGCAACTTCATAAGGACCTAAAAGACAAATTTTGCAAATATAGCAGGACCAAATTATAATCTCTCTAAAATGGGCCGGTGCGGATGGGAGCGTCTAGGAAATTCACTAGAATATTCCCCGAGAAAACCAATTGCCAGCCCATTTTGAGATAATTTTGTAGATATAGAACCCTAACCCTAAAGAATTACATACATGTATATATAGCGTATAGGCACCTCATTTCCATCACATTCTCAACCGAACCAATTTGTTTGCCATAGCAATCTTTATCCTTTCTTCTTCTGCCCCTTTTTTTCAAATTTTCTTGATTTCTTGTTTCAGGCCTGTTTATCTCAAAATCCCAACAAATTTAATTCCATTGTGAATGGTGGAAATCTCTGGTATACAATTAATGATATCCCCCTTTTCTTCTTCTCCAAGAAGGGGGTTTTCTGTTGACATCTCTTTCTGCTTCGGCTCCTGTATGGAAGGCTGGTACTACCGCTGCCAAGGCCTTGACCCCTGAATCAAAAAATCTTAAATTCAATTTTGCAATTCGGCTTCTTCTTTTTGTCCGTTTTATTTGAGTTCGTTAATCCCTCCTCTTTTTGGGTATTTATTTCTCGCTTTTCGAATAAAGGAAAAAAAAAATTGGAGAAAAAATCGGAATTTAAAGGATGTTGCTTTCCAAGCAGAAGAAGAATCAAGTCGGGAAGGGTAACCGTTTTCTCATCAGCATTACGGTGCTTGGGAGCGCTGGCCCGATCCGGTTTGTGGTGAACGAGGAGGAGCTTGTTGCTGCTGTAATTGATACAGCCTTGAAATCGTATGCCCGCGAGGGGAGGCTGCCTGTTCTGGGGTCGGATCTCAATAATTTCGTGCTCTATTGTCCTCTTGCCGGGATTGACGGTAATGAATTTTTCGCATAATTTATGATATTTTATCAATGAAAAGTTTGATGTCAATTATTCATTTGTGTTGTCGACTATAACCTAGTAAACAATATTTCAGTTTTTAGTCTTATAGAAATTGGAAATTGTAATCCATATGTATCCCTTTATGGGAAATTTTGTTTTCCATTAACTATTAGATAAATTCAAATTAAATTAAGGCCGGTGGTTATTTTTTTTGTTGTAATGAACTCTTGAAGGTTGGATAACAGCTGTTTTTGTTTGTTATGCTCCACATATATTTTTATTGAAATTAAAACTGCACCTTGATTCAACTTATTATACCTAATGTTTTCTTCATTCTGCAATCTGATAACAGCCTGTTGTTGGTGTTGGTTCATGGTCTTTTGTCCTCAATTGGATTTGATAGATATCAATTTTTATTTATTTATTTTTATGTTGATGATTCTACTTTATTTTGAACTGAGTATTGATCATCTACGTTATCTTTGGGTGTAGGTCTTAGTCCTTGGGAGACAATTGGATCGCCTGGTGTTCGGAATTTCATGCTGTGCAAGAAACCACAAACTGAGAAGGTTGTAGATAATGAGAAGTCGGTGACAATGGCTCGGAAGGGAACAGGAAGTTGGAAGGCTTGGTTCAATAAATCTCGCAATCTTAAGGTTTCTTCTCATTGAGTTGAGATCAGAATATTATTGTTCTTGATGTTAAGACCCTTGTTTTTGTTTTAAATGATGCTTAGCTTGTATGATTTGAGATTTGAGTTTAGTCATTGTAATTTACGATGACAAATAAATGTAAAACATTTTCAGGTTTCCTCTAGAATAAAATAGATTCTCTTTTGTTGTTTGGTTATATTCGCATCTCTTTGTTGAATTTATCATTCGCGAAAGTAGAAACCTTGGGTTTTATACATTGCGACAGTATTGACTCTCATTATATGACTGAGAGATGTTTGCTATAAAGCAAAAGCAATGAAAAATTCTGTCTTTGTTATAGGATTCTTGTTTACTAATAAGCTTTTTATCAGTACAGTGAAGTGTTAAATATATCTTGATCTCCATGCATATGGCATACATGAACATGCTACTGTTTTTTTTTCTTTTGTGATGGTAGCATATTTAATCGTAAACGAGCTGATGCAGTTAAGTCCTTTGGTTATATGATATTTACGATATGTCCTTCAGAAGAACTCTGGTTTGTGATGTGGGGACGGCTGGGATGAGGAGGTGAAGTTGGAAAAAGATTTGTTGTTTAATATCTTGAGCTCCAGAAATCAATTAGATACAAAGAAGACACTTGTTAATTGAGTGTTGTCATTTCTTCTGAATTAATAGGTTCTATTGTCAATATTATTTGGTCGATGAGTCGGGATATGTTAGTAGGTGAAAATTGTTGTTTAATTTAGTGGTTGTCTTGAATTTGACTCCTGTTGAGCGTTAAGTTCTGTAAACTATGATTTCCTTTATAATTGACTACCTGCTGATAATTTATTTATATTTTGTTAATAGAAACCCAGTGTCTAGAAGGCAAGTATGTGAGATGGGTGATTAGAATATGCTAAATATATTCTACTTTGATTCCCTTTTGTAACATGGCGTAGTTTGCAAGGTCAATGAAGATTGGTGGTTTAAGGTGTGCTTGGAATTATTAGGGAAGTTTACTTATTCAAATATCTTCATATATTTTTATGTTCTCCGAACTTGATCTCTT
>CAIGRB010163950.1:0-13308 GCA_903798255.1 Fraxinus quadrangulata
GTTGCAGCTTCATGAAAAATCTGATTCTCTCGAATTAGTTCTAAGATTTCGGAGTCCGGTAATGTCATAACATGTTCCCACAACACCTTTACCAACCGACGGGCTTGTCTCATCATTTGTAGTGTACTATATATCCTTCTGAAATCTAAACATGTAAGCAAAATTAATATGTGGACGAAACAAACCCAAAAATCTCGAAAAACTAGGAGTAAATAGACATTCGCTAGACATTTCTTAAGTTCATGCTAGTTTTGATCAATTATCAATATAGAGATGAAAAATAAAGTCCCCCCTGTTTGGTTCAGCTAAAGAAATAGATTAAAATGAAGTCAAAGTCAACAATTAATTTTTACCACATAATTTACGAGATTTACAATTTTTCAACCATAATTCCGTCAATTTTTATCAAAACGTACTAAAATTATTTTTCCGATACTTCCTCCATCCCATTGTTAATTCCAATTTATTTAATGAATACCCTAATATTAGAGACTACTTTGAGAAGTAAAAAAAATCTAATTTCCTGATTGTATAATAACCTTAACATCAGAAGACAACAAGAAAACATATTTTGAATGAAAGTAGTAATAAGGACAAAATTACAAAATGAGGCCATACTCTAATGATCAATTTTAGCTAATAAGAAGAGATCTTTTTAATGCAAGAGCTGAAGTACAATACTTATCAAGTATAAATGAGTTGTCTAACTTTTGGAAAAGAGCGAGAAAGGTTTATGGTCTTACGTGATATATAAGCAATGGTTCTAACAAGTCTTTCCCACATCCAATGTCCTCGAAATCCATGAACTCGTAGAGGTTTTCGAGCTAAAGCCTGTAAAGCCCTTCCTACATTTGTTGTTGAAATATCTATTCTTGAACTGTTTAATATTTCCAAAGCGATATCTGCTCACAAAGAAAAGCAAGCGTATTAAATTGTGAAGTAGTCAGACAAAACCCAGAAACATAATTTTTTTATGGGTACTCAGACCTACTTCGCCACTTAATCAAAAGGATTTCATACCATACATGTCACTGTGGATAAGTGCCACAAGAATCTCCATATTTTCCTCAGCAGTGAGATTTTCAAGAGGTGTAATTGGGTAAAGATATTCAACCATTTCTCTGTTTCCGAGCACAATTGCCATTTCAAGTGGGGTCTTTCCTATGCTACTTTGAATTGATGGCAAATTATTATTTTTTTGGTACATGACCTTGGCAATTTCTACAACCCCTGATACAGCTGCAAAACAGAAAGCTGTATTTCCATGTCTATTCGGCCGTTCCAGTTCACTTGGATTCAGGTGTTCAACTAGATTGCGGACAAAAGCAGTTTGATTGGCGACAACAGCTATGTGAAGAGGATTATCTCCTCTTTCTGTTAACTCAATACGAGCTATATTTTTGTCCAGACTCAGAGCAGTTTCAGCAGCCTTCCAATCACCTCTTAGAACAGCTTTGTGTAAACTCTTTACATTTCCTGATGATGTTTGGGGAAACCATCGTTAAATGTGTTAAAAATGCATAAAGCTCCGCAACTTCACAAGAAATACTATGTAACACGTAAACCAAAGGGGAGTTAAACCAGCAAACACAAAGTCGGGGGCGGATCCAGGAGAGAGAAAAACATTTTGGAGGAAAAAAACTGAAACTTAAATGGGCTTTGGAGTCCACCCCCACCCCCTCCCTATGCCCCCGCATACAGTGTACAATTATCACCTCTAGTATACATACAAGACAATTAGGGGAGATCAAGTCGTTCGGCATATTAGAAGAGCCCATGAACAGTCTATCGTGAACAGAGTAATCATAGGGATGCAATATTTTATGAAGATAATGCTTGGAACTGAGAGAGAGAAGCCATGGTTACTATACTCAATCAAGAATTGAAGTCTCCATTTGCTAGAATATAAGATGTGAAATTGTACCACTGTCATTTTAAAGAAAAGCTAATGAAAGTAATGCATATGTTTCAAAGAAAATAAAAATGTCCACATGAATTTAGTTTGCTCAAGTCATGAAATGAAATATAATATTCAAAAACTTACTTCGATGATCATTAAAATGTTGTGCATTGGCATTAGAAATTGGACTTTCAATAATATCAATCTGGTTATGCATGTTTTGTAGCTGCGGCACTTGTGCTTCATAAATATTAGTATCCAAGGGAGGGTACGAATCTTCACGAGACAACTCTGATTGTTCATCGCTTCCGAGCTCTGGTTCCAATTCATAAGTCGTCATTTTTCTTCCTCTCAATTGTCCCCCTGTCCTCTGTTTCTACGTGCAATTCAGCTGGTAAAGTAAACGATCGAGCAAAATATGTCAATTAAAGCAGGACTAAATGAATGCTGAAATGTCTTTGAAATTAGCTTCACAAAAATGCAAAACTCATGACTAGGCCCTTTAAACGAATTCCCCTCTATATGACCTAAGTTAGCCATCAAAATTCTTTGTAAAATATCATTTTTATAAGCATTCTTCGTGTTATGAAAAAATGGAGATGATATTGGATTAATCCAATACCAATTATTGAAGAATTATAAGAGATTAAGCCACAATATGAAGTAATTGATAATAAAAACACTTTAAATCATAACGAAGAATATATATATATAAAAATATAGGGAACAAATATGGACGTTCAAACCCTCATAGTAGAATTGTAGTTGAAGTAGAATACGAGAAACTTAGTAGAACATAAAAATCACACAGACGCGAAAACAGATAGGTGGCGCTATAGTGCCTTGTGCTCGGCATTGCAGCGCCGAGCCAAAATTATCCACGGCACCGCAGCGATGGCGCTGCGGCACCCCACTCTTTTGTTCTTTACTCCAATCTTGATTTTCTTCATCCCAATGTCTTTTCAAGTCTAACACAAATTTTTACTCTCAATGGGCTTCCAAGTAGAATTTCAAATTAGAATTCGCTAAGTAAACTCGAATAGAGTTTCACATTAACATTTTAAATAAAATTATTCTTAATGTGAACTTTAATTAGAACTCCCAATTATCTTTAAAAATGAATTCGGATCACACCCAAATTCTAACACTTCAAATATTTTTTTTCCTTATTTTCAAACTCAAAAATAATACATTACTAAAGGTATTGGGAATGCTAAACTTGTTACATAGGATGAAATCCTACAAATACAGTCATGGCCAATCGAAATAATGAGAGACAAAAGTAAAGAAATTCAAGTGATTTAGTTTACTTCTTTTTCTTATGGATGTAAAAAAATATAATCAAAGAAGTAGTGTGAATTAATGTTATGTTTTGTTTTGTTTGAGAACTGGTAATTGTTAGCTATTGATTGCGAATGTAAACAAGAATAATCATGATAAACATTACGAGACTAATTGTACTACCATCATTGCACTTCTTTATTAACTAAAAAAAGTGTTACTGAATTACCTCAAAGCTTCCCCTTACGTATTTCACCAAGTATAAAAAGGGACTAATTGCTGATTACAAAGTACAGAGGCTCGATCTTAATGAAGAATTTTTCTTTGTACACCGTGAAAATGATCGTTGAAATACAATACATAGATGACTCAACTTCTTAAACGTATATATAATAGCAAAAATTTGTGAAGTCAAGTTGTGCATCGGATTTCACAATGGTCATATTATATTAATTTGTCACATAATATTTTTAGTTGACTATATATATGTCCTCGTATACTTACCTGAAATTCATCGAATATTTTTAGTTGACCATAAATTGTCCACATGCAAATTATTTTGAAATGGAAATTCGTTGTAACTAATCAGAATTTGTCCGCATGCACGCTATGAAGATTCCTTAACAATTTCATTTTCTAGTTGTACAACCGTTATGTCGATAACATTTCCCACGGGTATTTTGTTAAATTTGGCGAAGAAAAATCTACTGATATTAATGTGAAATACTGCCTATGTTTGGTAAACCTTAAAAAACAACTTATAATATACTTTTTGAAATCAAACTTTTATTAATAACCACATATTTTGTTTCTATCACATTATAATTTTTTAATAACTTATAATTTTATCCAACTACTTGCATGGTAAATAATCGCCGTAATAGAATATTTACGAAAAGTTTAATCAAGATCACATGCGTAATGTCAAACCTAATTAAATCGTGCCAGCCAAGAAATAAATATAAAAAGAACTAGAAAACAATAGCTGTATACATGGATTATAAAGGAAATAAAAGTCAATTAGTTGGATTATCATCACACGGCGGCTTCTTAGTAAGTTGATCATCATCACATGACAGCCTTTGTGTTAAGATTTAAGGTTCCATCTTAAAATGTCAACCTTATTAAAAAGAGTAACACAATCTTTTATAAGTTGACTTATATTTACATCTTTATTCGATGTAGGATTCTATTCCTTAATATGCTCCCGCAAGATGGTGACTCTTTTGAGCAGACAAATCTTGAAATCTGTATGCTCACTTTTGGAGTCATAATCGGATCGAATTGCTCGTTAGAGCTTAATGGGCTCTGATACCATGTTAAGATTTATGGTTCCATCTTAAAAGATCAACCTTATTAAGAGGAGTAACCAAATCCTTTATAAGTTGGCTTATGTTTACATTTTTATTCGATGTGGGGTTCTATCCCTTAACACTTTGTTCGAGAATTAATTATTAGTAATTTTTTAGGACGAATAGCTATAAATGGAATTGGAGAAAAATGATGAAAATAGAATTGAATTGAAAGCCAAAGTTCATGGACTGAAGTCCAAATAATAAAAAGTTGGATCGGCCCGCAAAACAAACATTCAAGAACGTTCATGGATTGAATTAGACACTTGAGAAAGTTCAGAGATCAAATTGTAAAGTTGGTCCACTAAAGAGAAGACCATGTGTACGCATAAGCTTGCAGTCCGTGCATACGCAAAGGCCTAATTGAGGCCTAAATCGACCTTCCATGAGTACACATCGTTCATCTTCGAAGGAAAAATTCTGCTTTTGTTATTTTGTTTCGTCTTGGTATGGTATGATATCTTTAGCATTCTTTTATCCTAGAAGCTGTCTAGAACATATTCTACCAAGTTTTTATTTTAGAGTTGAGGCTAGCAAGAGGCAAACAAGAGATTTTACAACAAGAATTGGAATTTCAAACTCGAATTGAAGTACTCGCAAGAAATTGAATTTTTGAGTTCTTCATTTCATTCTTTACTTCAGATGATGTTGTTTCAATATCTTATGTAAAATTTGCTAGGGTAAACACTTTTTTTAATTGCTTTTCTCATAGCTAATTATTCTTTCTAATAAGATTTTTTCTACATCTTTAAAACCTTCCATCTTATTGAGTTTTGGAGTAAAGATTGAAAAACAATTAAGGATTAATTTAGTAAATGATAATTAGTGCTACTATTTGTTGTAATAAAAATTATCATATTTGAGAGGAGTTGACTTCTTTGTTCAACCAACGGGTTAGCGGTTGAACAATTGACCCTGTAATTCACCTCTTCATCCGGGTCAGTAGTGTTTGAGTCGGATCCAAAAACTGTGGTATTACCTATAGATATTTAGCTAAGTTGCTCTATTGAATGACTTTCATTATTTGAATATAAAAAAATTTGTATTGAAAAGACAATTATACTGTTGTCTTTAATCCATAAATATAAAAAAAATAGAAAAAAAAAAAGTATCTCTAGTTCTCAATCTTTAGAACATCTTGAAACTTGGTACCCAAGCTTATGTCTCTTGGAAATTTTGTCCTCAACCTATTTCTGTATGTAACTTGGCCTCCTACTTGTGGAGCTTGTTTCAACTTGGTTCGATCTATTGAGGATCAACAATGCTGCAAATCTAGAAAGTTGAGGATTGTACTATCAAGAAAAATAAGTCAGAGGATTAAGTTTTAATAAACTCCATAGGTTGAAGACCAAGGGTGCTACATATCCATTTATTTTATTTCTAGTTTGAGTAAAAGTAAATGTATAAATTGTCTTTTCAACAAATAGATTAAATTTTAATAACGTAGGGACTAACACATTTATTTATTGAACAGCCTATTGTACGATGTTAGAGGCATGTCAATATATTCACATATATTCACTTTGGGTGGTTGGGATTTAATTATATTCTCAATTATTATACTTTTAACATAAGTTCTATGGAAATTTGCACTTTCGTGCCAAAAGTTTGGTGACATGTAAAAAATCTACCTCAACCTTTTTTCTAGCATAATCCATTCACAATGTTTTAATTATGTAACAAAACTCGTCTTCTCCTCAATTTTGGTCATTAAACCACTATTTGGTCTTGATTTAAATCAAATTTTAATACAAGTTAAATTCGAACAATCAATATTAACCATACATTTTATAGATTTTACTATTTTTTAACCACACATTTCAAATTTTTTTATCAAAATCTATTAAAAATCTAATTATAATTCCTACCAAACAGGGACTAAATGATGAACTTGCTCTTTTCTTTAAATAAATAAATATAAAAGAGAATAGTAAAACAACAAAAAATAAGAAAAAAACTGCAGATGGACTCTCATAACTTTTTAAAAGTACATATAAATCACGCTTAAAACAATTAAATAGATACAAATTATAAAAAAATAATTTAGAAAAAAACAAACATTTCATCTTTCCCAATCAAACTCAACAATCCATCCACACTTGTGGTCAAACACTACCTCCACCAGTCACACCATCAACACTGGCATATAATTAAAAAATAAAAATAAAAAATTTACCGGATAAAAAATCAGTAGTCTGAATCGTAGAACCACCACCGACAAACTCCCAACCAACCCTTCATTATCCACTGCAAAAACCAAATCAGCAGCCTAAATCCCAGAATTACCACCAGCTATTGCCAAAAAATAAATAGAAAAAGAACTAAAAAAATAGCTATAAAAGTGAATTAAAAAAATTAAGTCAATTAGCTGGATCATCATCAAATGAGAGCCCCTTGACATGTGGAGGGAAATAGATGCCTCTATTCAGAATTAATTATTAGTAACTTCACGTATAATTTTATTTGCAGACTTGTAGATTGTAGCCTCATTAGGTGATGCAACCATTAAAATAGTGTTATTAATTTTTGTTTCTGTCTTGTCACGTTATGAGTTACGTTTTCATATGAGCCATTCCTTTATTAAACCAACTACTATATAAGTTTTTCTTTAATTTGTTATCATATTATTTTGTAAACAAGTTGTTTCAGTCATCTTCACATACATTGATAGGTTCATCTCATCCCTTCAAGACTCCAAACCACCCATCTTCCATTTATTCGTGTGTGTTTACATTGTATATGCTTTAACATTGGCCTTAGTCATCATGTTTGTGTCTACATTGGACATGTTTTAATGTTTGGCCATTTTTGTGACTATATTGAACATGTTTTAATGTTTGATCGATCTAGTCTTTATTTCACATGTTTTAGACTAGTTAAATTATTTTAAGGGTAAAATAGTTAAGTAGTTTACCCAACAACCCCAAGGTAGTGCATTGTATTTTATTATGTATTTCCCCTTGCCTGAATATATTAGATATTAGGGATGGAAAAAAATTCCGTTCAACACAGTACTCGTAGGCCCCGCCCCGAATGAGACGGGGATTACCCACCTAATCGGGTAAACGGGGCGGGGGACATGGCCTCAGAGCGGGTACGGAAAACATAGTCCTACCTCTTTACCCGCCCTATTTAAGTTAATTTTGAATGGATAAATCTAAATGTACACAATGTTTTATCAAAATTTTGACAAATTGGACACTTGGTGCTTCCATATTGGAGGGGCGCCTGCCGCAGGCGCCAATTGTTCAATTTATCAAAAATTTGGTAAAACATCGTGTCAATGTAGCACGATCCATTTTGAATTTAAATTTTTTATCAAACAAAAATAAAAGATTTATTGTCATTTTTAAAGAGAACATAAGTTGTTTTTAACAAATTGGAACAAAGGTAATAATATTTAATAACTAAAAAAATAATAATAATAAAAGCAAAAAAAATAAATGGGGCGATAAATGGGGCAAGGAACTATCCCGCCCCCACCCCAAACCCGACTTCAAGTAGACAATACTTAGAGGAACAACAGAGTAAAATATATGGATTGTCTTCAGGAAGAAGGCATTAATGTGGGTGGAATCCTGTTAGAATGGCATTATTTATATCAAGCTAAAGACATACAAAGCACTCGTTAATAACTTATCATTATTCAAATAATTGTTACACATTTCCAGCAAAATCTGTCCATGGAAATAAGAAAGAGAATTTTTTCACTTGTTTTGAACTAGAATGCACAAGCTTTTTCTTAAAAGAAGAAGAAGAAAACTAGTATCGTAGCTCCTTTTATTAGTAAAGCCTATGCTTTCCTGGTTGAAACATGACCATAGCTGGCCAGCAAGTTGAGTGGATTAGGGCAATCCATAACCTACAATTTAGCACTGCATATATAGTGATTGGAAGCCAAGCAAGAGCAGCAACAAGTCTTGGCAACGGCCCCTGCTTTTCCTCGTTGTACACCAAAAAGAAGGTTGCACTAAATGTTAAGAGCACAAAAACAATTGAAGCAAAGAGTGAAACTAGTCCACCCATCAACTTTGCTGGTAAAGAAAATAGAAAATCATCTTCTGTATAGCGTGAAGTTAAGATAGACAAGAACATCATTATGGAAGTTGTCGAGCTGAACATTGCCACTGCATCAGATATAACAAAAATTGTGAACCGCGACAAGAAGTTCTTATGACCTCATCCTGTTTCATTATTGCCACCTGGTACGGTAAAGGCTGCAGCAAATGCGACCGTGGCAATTAAAGTTGCCACGACCATGCAAGAAGTTGCAGTCTTCTTCATCCACTCTTCACCATCTTTCCTTAAATTCTTGTGCTCCTCTGAAAATAACTCCCTTGGTGTTTTGTCGGCATAATTTTTCATATCAAATAATGAATGTGATACAATCTTCTCCACCTCCTGAAAAGCTTACTCAAATTATTGCATATTGCAAAATCCTCCAAAATCTAACTCTCACATGGTGAATAAGTATTACTTAGAATAATCAATTAGAGATTTCAATAACATGGTCCACATATGTATTCAAAGATAAATAAGAAATTATTCAATTTCACTACCATGTTAATTTCTCACCTTAAACCATTGTAGCTCTCTCTGCATTTGAAGAGCTGCTCCAGATACAATATTGAGTCTGCTTGGAGGTGCTAATTTCCCGGCCAAGTGCAAAATGTTGTTTCCTTTTGTATCTATATAGAGTGTAATTAAATCCTTAGCAGCTCCAATCTGGTAGATGAGATTGAACACTTTCTCTTGTCGGTTTATAACAGCAACATGAAATATGGAGTGATTATCATTGTCGAATTTCCATATAAGATCAGGATATAAGTGAGCAAGCAGAGTCAGAAACTCAACATTCCCTATTTTTGCAGCATCATGAAATATCTGACTCTCTTGAATTAGTTTTATGATGTCGGAATCCGGTAATGTCATAATATGTTCCCACAACACCTTTACCAACTCGCTGGCTTGTCTCCGCATTTGAAGTGAACTATATATCCTTTTGAAATCTAAACATCTTTGCAAAATTAACATGTGGACTACAAACCCAAAAAATTCGAAAAACTAGGAGTAAACTGGCATTTGCTAGACAGTTATGAAGTTAATCATAGTTTAGATCGAATAGACATTAATATAGTGTGGGATATTAGAACCCTCATAATTATCAATACAGAGAAAAAAATATACGTAAAGATTCCTGATACTTACATGGAATATAAGGGACAGTAAAAATGATGCTAACAAGAGTTTCCCATATCCGTTCTTGAATTCTGTGATTGTGTGATAAAGGTTTTCGAGCTAAAATTTTTAAAGCCGCCATTCCTTTGTTTATTTTTGGAGAAGTAACTGATCTTGCATCCGCCGCATTTAATATCTTCAAAGCAATATCTGCTCAAAGAAAAGCAAGACATATTTCCTCATTTAAATAAGTAGAAGCAGCATATTTTTTTATGGGTATTTAGACCTAATTTGTTACTTGATCAAAAAGATTTCATACCAAACATGTCAGTGTGGATAGATGCTACAAGAATCTCGATATATTCCTCGGCATTGAGATCTTCAAGAGGTGTAATTGGGTAAAGATACTCAACCATTTTTCTGTTTCCGAGCAAAATTGCCATTTCAAGTGGGGTCTTTCCTACGCTACTTCGAATTGTTGGCAAATTCTTATTTTGTTCGTACATGACCTTGGCAATTTCTACTACCCCTGATACAGCTGCAAAACAGAAAGCTGTATTTCCATGTTTATTCCGCAGTTCCAGGTCACTTGTATTCAAGTGTTCAACTAGATTTTGGACAAACGCTGTTTGCTTGGCGGCAGCAGCTATGTGAAGAGCCCTATCTCCTCTTTCTGTTATCTCAATACGAGCTATATTTTTTTCCAAAATCAGAGCAGTTTTAGCAGACTTCCAATCACCTCTTAGAGCAGCTAGATATAAATGGGTTACAAGGCTCAGAGTGTTTACTTTTCCTTTTCCTGATGATGTTTGGGGAGACCATCGTTAGATGCGTTAATATTGCATAAAGCTCCACAACTTCACAATAAATACTACGAATACAATAAAACCGATCGAACGGGAGATATACCAGGCAGCGTACATAAAAGTATAAAATCATCACATCTTAATGGACTATACACTAAGGGAGATCAAGTAGTTCAGCAACATATAAGAGCCAATGAAGCTCAAACGAGAAATTTGGGGTCCAAGATTGATGGGCATAATAAGGATCAAATCCCACATTTGATAAATATGAAAATAATATGTAGCATACATGGGCTTATGCTACTCTCTAAGCAAAGTTCAACCTTCTAAGAAGAAATGCAAAAACTCAATAGCATATATACGCGTATTGGGAAAAAAATATTTACAATATAGATGAAAAGATTATCACATCAACAAAGTAATTATGAGTAGGGATGTCATATTTTATGAAGATAATGCTTGGAACTGAGAGGGAAAAGCCATGGTCTATTGATGTGGTGCAGAAGGAATTATATTTTATGGCAAAGTGGGATCGGCGCAAACAGAAATAAGCAATTTCCCAATTTTTGGAGAAATTTTAGTCAAATTTGAGTGGATACGGGCCAAGGAACAAAACTCAGGGGCAAAGCCACTGATGCAAGGCCAATTTCAGGCAAATTTCTTTGTTTATGCCTTTTTTTTTTTTCTTTTTTGGTAATTTTTGTTTTGGACATATCTTAATCAAATAACTTTGTATTTGAATTCCGTTTATTGGGGGGACGATCCTGATTATTAGGAGATTCAAGATCCGTCATTATCTCAAAATTTTTCCATTTTTGGATTTTTTTTTATTATGTAATTTTTCCAAATTTTCTTAGGGTTTTGCTATATAAAACGTTGTAAGCCATTTGAGGCTGCATTCAGTTGAAGAAATAAAAATTTTCTTTAGATTCTATTAATTGAAATTCTTGTGAGAATTTTTATCTTTTCTATAAGCTTCCGCTATGTCATCTATACTCAATCAAGAATTCGAGTCTCCATTTCCTAGAATATAAGATGTGAAATGTAGCACTACCACTTGAAAGAAAAGCTAATGAAAGAAGTCTATTTGTTTCTAAAAAATAATCCAAATATACACAATAATTAGTTTTCTCAGGTCATGAAGAGAAACAAAAATCAAAAACTTACTTTGATGAACAATAAGATGATGTGCATTGTCATTGGCATTGGAAATTGGACTTTCAACTTTAATTTCAAACTGGCTACGCATGTTTTGCGGCTGCGGAACTTGTGCTTCAACCATAAGTGTATTTCTACGATAAATATGAGTATTCAAGGGAGGGTATGAATCTTCACGTGACAATTGATCATCGCTTCCGAGTTCTGGTTCTGATTTATAAGTTTTCATATTTCTTCTCCTCTCATCTGCCCTCTGTCTTCTGTTTCTACGCCCCATTCAGCTGGTAAGACAAACGATGGAGCAAAATATGTCAATTAAAACACCACCAAATGAACGCTAAAATGTCTTTCATCATTGAAGAAAAAGATTCTCAAGAGTAACATGTTGTTTCTCAAAATCTAGGCTAATGGTTGGAGCTCGTTCTTACAAACTCGTGCATGACTTTTAAAAAATATGACCTGTACACAACCTCTCATGTCCCATATTGGAATCGTACACCCGATGCCAATTGAAGTAATGAGAGGCAAAAGTAAAGCAATTCCAGGGATTTAGGTTATTTCTCTCTCGTGGATACAACAAAAAAAAAAATGATGGGATTTAAAAGAATACAATCAAGTTCACAAGTAGAGATGCACACACAATAGTCAGACATGTTTTGTCTCTCTCAAAAATACAAATCTTTGTGAATTAATTTTTTGTTTTTGTTTGAGAACTCGCAGTTAGCTATTAATTAAAAAAGTGGTCGAGTTAGAATGGAAACAAGAAGGTTGGTACATACTAGAATGGTTGATGCTATAAAGAATAATTATGATAACATTTAATGAAAAATTGTACTTTCAATTAACTACTGATCATAAGAAAAATAAATAAATGAATAATATTGTAGTTGAATTACCTCAAAAGCTCTCCTGTACCTATTTCACTAAGTATAAAATGGGACTAACTTCTGATTGTAAAGTGTAGAGGCTCTAGCCTAATGAATAATTTCTAAAGTTTCAAGAAAGTGTTTTGTTTCAGTTCACCTTCAACCTCAAAGTTTCATGGATATTCTATTGGGATTTCAATCTTGTTCAAAGACCAGATTCCGAATTTAACATTAAACACATAATTCAGAGATTCAAAGTTAAATGGTAGTCTAAATTTCATGGAACCAACTGCTATCCCAAAACTATTAATTCATGGATTAAAAAACAAAGAAATATTGGCATTCCAAAAGTTTCCAAGAAAGATCAAAAACGTCATGCCAATTTTCTTACCGAAAAATCAATACTACTACCAATGTTTCATGAGTGCAAGACCCATAGGAATTAGCAATTATTTATGAGAAAATTGCTTCTTTGACAGAATCAACTTCAAGAAAATCCAAATCCAATAAAGAGAGTTCTTCTCCAACAAGTTCAGAAACAGATTATGCCCAAAACAATGAAGATGACTGTTATGTGATAAATGTTGATGAATTAATTGAAGAAGAAACTCATCAAAGAAACTCAAAAGATTCAAAATGACTATATGGACCAGCTATTCGAATGAATATCGACAATACAAAGTTCGTAATTCAATAAATATTCTCTTTCCATTATACCTTCCACCTCAAAAGCTATTTTTATTGGCATTGCCATCAATCAAAATAAA
>CAIGRB010163950.1:14243-27642 GCA_903798255.1 Fraxinus quadrangulata
ACTGTATGATGTTAGAGCCTGGAGGCATGTCAATATATTCACATGTATTCACTTTGGGTGGTTGTGATTTAACTCTATTATCAATTATTGTACTTTAACATAAATTTTAGGGGAATTTGCGCTTTTGTTCTCAACTTGTGCTAAATTTAACAAATTTCCCCTTAATTTGTTTTCTAGCATAATCCATTTACAACTAATGACTCAGATTTTGAAATATAATGGAGTGTCAAATTTAAAGCTTGTTTGATTCTCATTATTTTCAAAATATATTTTTCTCTCTCTTCTTTTTAACAACACATTTTTCAATAAAATAATATTATACGAAAATTCAAAAATTTTCCTTCTTTTTTAACCTCACGGTTTTCAACAACCTACTATTCACGAAAGCATTTTTCACCAAAGAATAGGGCTCAAACAAGGGGCTAAGAGTGTACAACAAGAATTATCCTTCTTAATTATCGTTCCCCTTTTTTTTTGCGAAATGTAACAAATCTACCTCAACCTTTTTATCTAGCACAAATTATTCAAAACCTTTCAATTATATATCAAAACTCGTATTTTTCTCCATTTTAGTCATTAAATGTCGGTCTTTACCTTCTCTTTAAATAAATCACACTAAAAAAAAATTAAAAATACATATTAATATATAAAAAGTAATTTTGAAAAAAAATAAACATTTCATTTTCTCCAATCAAACGCAACCACCTCACTGTCCACCCCCACGCCATCCCATGCATCCTAATCCATCCACATTCATGGTCAAACCTCTACAAATTCAATTACGCCATCAACGGGTGACATCGAAAAAAACGATTGAAAAAAAGTTAGTAATTTAGATTGCAGAACCACCACCGGAAGACTCCTAACCAACCCTTCATGATCCGTTGCAAAAATCAAATCAACAGCCTAAATAGCAGAATTATCACCAACAATGGAAACCACACCAGCCATTGCCAAAAATTAAATAGAAAAAGAACTGGAAAAAATTATCTACATAAGTGAATTAAAAAATTTAGTCAATTAACTGGATCATCATCAAATGGCAATCCCATGACATGTGGAGGGGAAAGGGTGCCTCTCTTCGGAATTGAGTATGAGTAACTTTTTAAGAATTTTGAGCGTGTAATAGAGTCTTGGACCATAAAATTAATGTTTTGACGTTAACTTGATAGTTGAAGAAGCTTTACTAATAATATTAGATGAAAACATATATAATTCTATTTGCAAACTTTGTAGGTTGTAGCCTCGATAATGCAACCATTAAAATGGTGTTATTAATTGTTGTTTCTGTCTTGTCACGTTATGAGTTCCGTTTTCAAATGAGCATTTCCTTTATTAGACCAACTACCATATAAGTTGTTGTTGTCGTTGTTTTTGTTAACATATTATTTTGTAAACAAGTTGTTTCAGTCATATTCTCATACATTGACATGTTTAGCTCATCCCATCAAGACTCCAAACCACCCATCTTCCATTTCTTCGTGTGTGTCTACAAAGAACATGTTTTAACGTTTGATTTAGTCAACATATTTCTGTCTACAGTGAACGTGTTTTAATGTTTGACTGAGTCATCATGTCTGTGACTATATTGGACAT
This sequence comes from Fraxinus quadrangulata, assembly GCA_903798255.1. NCBI lineage: Eukaryota > Viridiplantae > Streptophyta > Magnoliopsida > Lamiales > Oleaceae > Fraxinus > Fraxinus quadrangulata. The sequence continues at coordinate 15,840 of CAIGRB010163950.1, forward strand.
GTTTTAGTGATTGATCCAGTTAGTCTTTATTTCTCATGTTTAGACTAATTAAGTTATTTTAATTAAATCACACACAATTGACTAGTAAAATGACCTCACAGGAGAAATTCTACCCACGTCAAATATCTAAATTCCTTAATTGCTCGTTTAATTTCTTCACACATTCAAAATAATATAATATATATTTCACTTGAGGTTTTATTATTTTTCACCCTTTGATCATTTTCTGAATGTTCTAAAGTCTTCATTATTTGAGGACCGAATAGCTTGTGAGGTTGTTCATTTCCAAAGATTGTGGATCTACTCATAATTGAATTTCTGCTTGTTTAAAACACATTTTTTCTAGGAAAAATTATTTTTCTGAGAATGCGTAGTTGAAAATTATTTTTGAAAATTATTTTAACAAACAAGACTTAATTGGGGATTGCTTATCTATTCTTTTGTTTATATAATGGACTCAAGAAAATAGTTCTATAAGTGGTCAAGATCGGATATCTATTTCTTAGTAGAATCATGGTATTAATCCAAACTTAGCCCCTGTTTTAACGAACTTTTTTTTTTTATATGATTGTAAGTCTGTCAAATTTTATTTTTAATCACATCTTTTTAGGGGTGGACAAAACATTTAGACCAAACAAAACCAATTAAAACCTTAAAATATTTAGAAATTGTTTTTATTTTCAATCAAACTACATCTGGAAACCTATAATAAAGTTCGAAAGATGACAAGTGAAATTAACTCATTGAAAAGAACTACCACCTGTTCCACCAATTAATATATTTGGAAGTCTTGGTTCTCATTTAATTTTCTAACGAGCAGAATATTTTAAAAAGAAAAAGTTTTTTTTTAGGACCATACGTTGAAGACCGTGGCGGTACATATACATTTATTTTATTTTCATCTTAACTTCCACAAAACATTAAACTTTAATGACGTAGGGACGAGCACATTTATTTCTTGAACAATCTAGTGTACTGTATGATGTTAGACCCTGGAGGCATGTCAATATATTCACATGTATTCACTTTGGGTGGTTGTGATTTAACTCTATTATCAATTATTGTACTTGTAACATAAATTTTAGGGGAATTTGCACTTTTGTTCTCAACTTTTGCTAAATTTAACAAATTTTCCCTTAATTTTTTTTTCTAGCATAATCCATCTACAACTAATGGCTCAGATTTTGAAATATAATGGAGTGTCAAATTTAAAGCTAGTTTGATTCTCATTATTTTCAATATATATTTTTCTCTCTTCTTTTTAACAACACATTTTTCAATAAAATAATATTATACGAAAATTCAAAAATTTTCCTTCTTTTTTAACCTCACGGTTTTCAACAACCTACTATTCACGAAAGCATTTTTCACCAAAGAATAGGGCTCAAATTTTTAACAACACATTTTTCAATATAATAATATTATAAGAAAATTCAAAAAATTTCCTTCTTTTTTAACCTCACAGTTTTCAACAATCTACTGTTCATGAAAGCATTTTTCAACAAAGAATAGCTAAATTATTTTTCATATGACATTTCTAATTACTATGAAAGTTTGACCTGGCTTCATATTCCAATGTACAGGCATTATAAATGACATCGCAACCAAGCTAGCGTTGCAATGATCAATTGTTCTCTCAATTCTCTGCCTACTTCTATTTCCCTTGCTTTGGTCAGAATATATAGAGGTATGACTATTTTTTCTTCATTAGCTAGTGTATTTATGCATATCAAGATTGTGTTCACCTAATTCATATACTCGTGTGTGTGTGTGTGTAGGAGAGCTTTATGGCGAATCCAGAAGATCCCTTTACAGCGATTGCAAATATACGACCCAACAATGAATATCCGAACTACGAGATTCATCATGTAACCAATATTAGTAGCAGAGTGATATTAGACGTCGAACGAGAAACATTGTCAGTCAAGTGTCCAAGTTGCGAAAAAACTTTTTATGTGCCCACAAACATGACAGCCGGTACAGCAACTACTACTACTACTGCTGCTGAGATGGAATTTAACGCTGCAGCCACAAATTTTCCAGTACATGAAGATAAAAAACACAAATCCAACAAAAAGAACCGCAATAAGGGACGACGAAAAGCTGCTGCCACTGCTGATCGGAATAACTACACACCGCCTATAAGTGTTGGAAAACGTGGACGCACATATGACTTTGACTCTGACTCCGAGGACAATCCCCGTGTTCCGAGGAAATCCAATGATGTTAATCGCTATTTGAAATTCAATAACTAGTACTTTGTAATCACGAGATTGATTCACGTGTACTTCCCTAAAAAAGGTGATTCGAAACACCTTTAGCAAATAATTGACATTCACAAGGATCTTCTTGATCCTGTTGCTATTTAGTTGCTGCATGTTTTCTTTGTTCCAGTTATACAGTAAACATTTTCAGAACTACAAGTTAAGAAACAGATAATCAAAAAAAATAAAAGGGGTAAGTGAACTTGCCATGAGCATGTGAAATTAAAGCTAGATTGAGTTGCATAAATTATTCAGACATAAAATCAAGCTCTTGGTACCATTGTGAATGTCTTCGAGAGTACTTTAGTATTCCGTTACCAAAAATCAATACGCGTCTAAAGTTGACCACTTAAATCATCTATTTTGGCTTCTATGCCAACATTACCAATTTCGGCATGTCTATTCCAATCGAAACAACATTCCGTTTCCTCGAATTTCTTAACAATCAAGAGAGCAAGACGAACTCATTATTCGAAAATAGTCCTTTACCTCGTTTTTCCAAAAATATTTTGAGAGAGAGTTTTGACTGTGTACTAGAACGATAAGTGAAAACAGACCTTCTACTTCTCTGAAACAATTTCAGCTATATGATCAAAACTGATAGTCAAGATTAGACTCAAAGAAGCACAAAGCCTGGACTCCTTTCATCGTCCACCAATATTTTGCCATGTTCCACATTGTCCATTTCCATATCAATATTCCAAATAAGGTCCAATTGCTGTAGTGGATCCGACAGAAAGGTATCCTTAGAAGAACAATCAGCCGTCCGTTGCTTCTTAGAGCTACATGATAGGGTTATGGTCAAGGTAGATGATATAGACATGACTTCCACACTTGTAGACGTTTGGTACCAGTCTGCATCAGAGAAGGTGCAGAAGTAGTGGAGTTTCTTCGAATTGTGAAGATCATGATAAATAGTTCCTTTTTCAAATATATGTGATTGTCTATAATTATTTGCACAAGTTGGTCAAATTTAGGGTATCTTACTTTACCTATTTCTGCAAACATATACACGTATGTTGCTAAATGCTGAAGCTCAAGAAGCAAGTAATTGACATATAAAATGGGAGAGGGGGCTGCCATTTATCTTCACGATTGTTGTACATCTATCTCATTTTATATCTATCCCTATTAAAATATTAAAATTTAAAACAATTACTATTTTCATCCACGTATATTCCAATATTGTCTCCTTATTAAATTCAGTCATTTAAACACCATAGATCTACACAAATTTATATATTCAGTTCAGTCTAAAACCATCCCTAATACAATTTCAAAATAAAAAAAAAAACATTTTATTCATCCCCATGAAATATATATCATCCTTCTCACAATTCAAAAATTAATTCTATAGACCAGAAATTATAAAATGGGATTCCATGAACAATAAACGCCTATAATCACCGCCACCCTCAACGTGACATGGGCTCTATTATTTTATTGAAATTGAACATAATAATTTGGAAGGACTTGTAGCATTTATTCCATTAAAAGGGGAAAAAATTGATCAAAAGACTTGGCCTTTTGCCGACCACCGTAAAACATGATAAATAGGAAAATTCTCTGCAAAAGTGAACGATCAAGTTGACATTTACGCAATTTGAATCTGATGGAGATGACAAGGATTTTCTCTCAAGGTCAGAGATAACTCGAGAGAGCATCCGTTAAGTCTTGGGAAGAGTAGCATATAGAATCAATTTTTCCTCTTAGCATTGCACATCATGTGTTACATAAAGATAGGGTTTCTCCTTTGTGTCTGCAATCCTGCAATAATGACTATCAAGCATGTCAAGAGTCGGAGTCACTCTATTATTTGTGCCTTACTATTTTTAATGTTTAGATTTAGGCTGCGTTTGATTGCTTATATTTTTCATGAAAAATGTGTTTTTTCCATCTAATTTTATGTTTTTGTGCTGTTTGATTACAATTTTTTTCGTGGAAAGTAATTTCCTACTTTTGGTCACGTCATCATAATTACCTTGAAAACAAGGAAAATATTATTTTTAGGGTGGGATGGTTTTTATTTTTCAAGTAATTCACTCACTCTTTCTTTCTCTCATTTATCCACTCCCTCTCATCTATCCACAAATAAACATAATATTTTCTATGTTGAAAACTAAATAATATAACACATTTAATTAATAGTTTCCCTACAAATAAGTTTTAGGCAATTGAATTGCCTAAAATTTATTTTTTCCACACAAATTTCATGCTCCCAATCAAACACACCGTTACATTTTTTAGTTGTGATTTTAATTGAAGGGGATATTTTATAACTAGTAGGGTTTTAGTTAAACACAAATTCTAAAAAGAATATAAAAAGATCCAAGAAAATTATGAAAATAAATATTAGTAGATGAATTTAGAGATATATTTTTATTTAATCTTACATATGTCTATTTAAGTAAATTTTTATAAGATTAAAAATAAAATATAATTATCTTTTTTAAAAAGTGGATATACATATAGACGGTGGATATAAATAGCGGCTCTCAATAGAAAATTGACGCAAAGAACATTAATAAGCACGTTTGGCTTAAAAAAAAAAAAGTAACTTCTGTAGAAATATGAAACCTTGCTCTAAAAATTGGCTTGTAGAAAATTTTCACGGTTTCAATATAATAAGTGCATTAATATTAACTTATTGTATATAGTAACTTGCACTTGTATGACTTAGCTTACTTGCATGTTACATGCAACATTGAAACCTTGTTGAATGCTAAGTCAATGTGCAACCTGGAAACTCCTACTCCGTCGAGTCCTACTCAGCTCAAACTTTCTAGTCAAGGACGTCACAGGCCACAGTGGTACGTAGCTCCATCCGAGGTTCAGGATAGCTCCTTAGCCGTTAACGACCTACTAGCTGTCATCATGGACTTTAGCATCCGAAGCAGAGTTCCCGAACAGGGCTGTAGGGCACGGTACATCAAAGAAGCGATGATCAACATTTATCATAAATTGGCAGTGCAAAAACCACCTATCTACTGCTTTCCATGAAATAACGATTTGAGGACATTGAACATTCAATGTACGATCCTAAATGGCAAAAAGGAGCTACAAGTGTATCTTTTTTGACACAATCCCTAAAAATCCAGAAGCTAAATGACAAGTTGCCACTGTTCCAAAAAGCTTGGAGCTTGGCTTTGCTACCCAGTCATGCTTTACGAGCATAGGTATAAAAGGCATTTTCTTCTTATTTTAATATTATTTTAATTATTTTAAAATTATAAATAAATAAAATAATATATGTCAAACATCTAAAGTCAAAAATATTATAATTACTTAATAATTCCTACAACTATACAATTTTCAAGTTTCTAAAAACTAGAGCATTGATTTGGAGGTTCAAATTACAAATATACGGTAAACTAATGTGCCAAGACTTCAAATAATATATGTAATATCAATTTGATAAATGGTACGAGATAAATGGGCCAATGAAGATAGTCCTAACACTATTTTTAGATTTTCACCTTAATTATTAGGTCCAAGAAATGGATCTAAAAATTAAAAAAAAAAAATTAAAAATGAACGCACATTTCGCTAGGCCCACCCTACCGTCAACAAAAGAGTTGATAGCCTTTTTGCTCGCCTAAACTCTAGGCATGACTCTTTGCACCTAAGCACGCTTTTGAGCACAGTTGACACTGCTACATAAGGTATACCCGACCATTGTCTACATTAATAAAATTGACGTTTAGAACAATTGTGTGTGCATGCTTGATCTCTATTTAAAAAAAAAAAAAATCAATTTTTGGGGTTTGACACGAGAAACATTGGCTGAACAAGTAAGCTATTCAAGCGACACAATAATCCAATGGCTTAACAAGTTAGGTCTTATACCTATATTTGTGCCCTTATACAATAATTTTATTTCTTGCATGTGATATTTATTGGTTTGCCAGTATTGCAAAATGAATATATTACATCTGGAAGCTGCTAATTTTTTTTTTTTCCTTCAAAAGTTTCTTGTGTTACAACATTAATTGAATTTGGTATTTTTTTTAATCATGTTCATTTTATTTTTTTTAGGAAAAGTTTTGAAAAGGGTGTTTATATTTATACCACATTTTTTCTTATAGATACAGTACCACATTCTAACTACATTAAAATTTTCGATCTTTATCACTCGTCACATATGTGACCTAACTTTTTTTTTCATGCCTCGTCTTTAACCTTTTCATTATTTAGTAAATCTTATCTTTATGACAATTTTGTCCAAAATTTTTGTTAGCATGCTTTAAAACGAGAAAGAAATATTCTTAATAGAATATGATAATGAGCGGAGGTTATAAACCTTTGTGCCGTTAAAATGTTGTGTACTTGTGAGAAAATATGGTGTGTGTATTTAGCCTTTTTGAAATTTTGATTTCTATGTTCTACTATAGGGATGGCAAAGGGGGCGGGGCAAGGATGGGATTAAAATTTCTCACCAATGTCTCGTTTAGTTAATTAATATTATTTTTAATTTTTTTTAAAATACGATTTAAATTGAAAAATATAATAAAAAATTATAGAAGCATATTTCGGAGAATTCAGGGTTAGATTATGTACTTCGTCGGGGTGGGAAAGGACAAAGGGTTTGCCTTCCTTGTTCTACTCTATGCTACATATAGAATGTTTGTTAATATGTAGATTTTTGAAATTTTGATTCCTATGTTCTAGTACTATAGAGGTGGCAAAGGGGGCGGGGCAAGGTGGGGATTAAAAATTCTCATCAACATCTTGTTTAATTAATTAATATTATTTAATTTTTTAAAATACGATTTAAATTAAAAAAATAAAGATGAAGCAGTGGATGTTGGGTAAGTTTCTACCTGCAGATTACGAACATATTTTATATCGTATGTACCTAGGATGCACGTAGGGCAATCGAATAGTATCAGACTATACCAACGAATTTATGCACTTGGTAAAGCGAAACAATCTATTAGAATCCGAAAAGCAGGGGATAGCTAGGTATACCAGTGGTTTGAAGGCCACTATTCAAGATAGAATAATGTTGCAGAATATTTGAACATTGCGGGAAGCCATTAACATGGCGACAAAGGTTGAAATGATTGAATTTGATAAAAGGACGACCACTTATAGGAGAGTTCTCCCGTTGGCCGAACCATCATCCTCCGTTCCTTTGGACAAAGGGAATGCCCCACTACAAACCTCAGCCAACTCTAAGAAGCAATGTTGACAATAGTGGTTGGTTTGGAAATAGAAGGCACATCTCAAAATGAAAATTCGTACGTTTGGCCTATTGGAGATATTTGTTATAGATGCCACAAACATGGACATCATTCCAATAACTGCTCAGAAAGAAAGCATGTCAATTTGGTGGAGTTGGAGACAGTGGACAAGGAATAAGATACTGAGATAGAAGATGATTAGGTAGAAGTTGAGTTTGCTGTTGAGAAAGGTGTGGAGAGGCTTACTTTGGTATTACAACAGATCCTTTTGTCGCCTAAGGAGGAAGGGCAACGTCATTGCATTTTTCTGTTGCTTTGTTCTATCAAAAATAAGGTGTGCAAAATTATTGTCTACAACAGAAGTTGTGAGAACTTTGTATCGAAGAGGTTGGTAAATTTGTTGAAATTACCAACTAAGAACCATCATAATCCTTATTCCCTTGGTTGGGTGAAAAATGTCCTTCTGTTTGGGTCGTTGAGACNTTTTTCTGTTGCTTTGTTCTATCAAAAATAAGGTGTGCAAAATTATTGTCTACAACAGAAGTTGTGAGAACTTTGTATCGAAGAGGTTGGTAAATTTGTTGAAATTACCAACTAAGAACCATCATAATCCTTATTCCCTTGGTTGGGTGAAAAATGTCCTTCTGTTTGGGTCGTTGAGACTTGAAAAGTACCTATTTCCATTGGTAAGCATTATAAGGATGAAATTGTGTGTGATGTCATAGACATGGATGCTTGCCATATTTTGTTAAGTCGTCCATGGTAGTTAGATGTGGATTCAACTCTTAAAGGACGTGATAATTTGTACTATTTATATAGGGCAATCATAAGATAGCTATGGTTCCTTCTAAGCAGAAGGAGAATTCCACCCAACAATGAACTGAGAGTTTCCTGACCCTTACAAGTGATGAGAATGACACTGCAAATTCTGTAAAGCAGTATGATTGCTTTTATCGAGTTGTGGTTAAGAGACTTTTGTCTGAAGTGTAGGAAATATTGGCAGAATTTGAAAATTTGGTTTCCAATGAATTGTCGAATGAATTACCTCATATGAGAAATATTCAGCACCATATTGATTTGTAGTCTTTCAAATTTACCTATTTACCGAATGAGTTCAAAGGAGAATGAGATACTAATGGAGCAAATTGAAGAGCTATTGAGGAAAGGATTCATAAAGGAGAGTATGAGTGTGTGTACAGTACATGTTCTCTTAGTGCCAAAGAAGGATAGAAAGTAGCGCATGTGTGTTGGCGTCGGGCCACTAACAAGATACAGTGAAGTACAAGTTTTTCCATTCCATGATTGGAGGACATGTTGGATGTGCTTGAGGGTTCTAAGATCGTTTCAAAAATAGACCTTCGTAGTGGCTATCACCATATCTGCATCAAACCTGGGGATGAATGGAAGACTACCTTCAAGAGTAATGATGAATTTTACAAATGGTTGGTAATGCCATTCGGACTTTCAAACGCCCCGAATACCTTCATGAGATTGATGAATCAGGTTCTTTGTCCTTTCATTGGTCTTTTTTGTGGTATATTTCGATGACATACTTATTTACAACAAGTTCAAAGAAGATCACTTGGTTCAAGTGAGGCAAGTCCTAAATGTTCTGAAGGAGAATTATCTATACATCAACCTGAAGAAGTGTACTTTTTGTATGCCTTAGCTATTGTTCTTAGGATTAATGGTTGGTGAAGAGGGTCTACAGGTGGAGTAGAGAAGAGAAGAGAAATTCGAGATTGGCCGACACTAATATTAGTTTCTGAAGTAAGAAGTTTCTGTAGTTTGGCAACTTTCTATAGGCGATTTATTATGAATTTTAGCACTATTATGGCATCACTCACAGAATGTTTGAAAAATGGGGAGATTCGATTAGGGAGAGGAGCAAGATAAGATTTGTCTTCATCAAGGAAATGTTGTGCACAAGTCCAGTATTAGCCTTGCCAAGTTTCGAGAAAATCTTTGAGGTAGAGCGTGATGCTAGTGGTGTAGATGTTGGGGCTATCATTTCCCAAAAGAAAAAGTCGAATGATGCTAGATAGAAGTGGAGTACTTATTAGCAAGAATTCAATGAAGTTGTGAGAGCTTTAAAGCAATGGGAACACTATTTTATACAAATGAGTTTGTGTTGTTTGCTGATCATGAAGCCCTGAAGTTTATTCATAGTCAGAAACATATCAACAGAATACACGCTCGATGTGTGGCTTTTTTTTCCAAAAATTTTCTATTGTGATTAAACATAAATCTGGAAGTACGAATAGAGTCGCAAATGCCCTTAGTAGGAGAGCCTCTTTGCTAATCACACTGTCACAGGAAATTATTGGATTTCAGTGTCTGCAGGAACTTGATACAGATGATCCTGACTTTAAGGAGATTTAGAGCATGTGAGTGAATCATGAAGCAGTTTCTAAATTAGTGATGGTATTTCTTAGGAATGAGAGATTTTCTGTTGGTACTTACAATAAGCTGAAATCAAGAAAGTATGGGCCTTTCAAAGTGCTTAAGCGGATTAACAACAATGCTTACATTAATGATTTACCAGCTTCTATGGGTATTTCTTGAACGTTCAATTGGCAGATTTGTACGAGTTTCATAAAGATGATGAGCCTTTATATCCATATTATAACTTTGGGTCGAGTGTGTGAGAGGTGAAAGGGATTGATATGGAACATATTGTTGAAAAATTGGATTAAAATGGGAAAAAAGTAATAGTGCAGAGGGAACATTTGAATTCTGGTTTGGGCTCATAATAGCATTCCGGAAAGAGGATGACGATACGAGTAATAATCATCGTTATGCTGCTATGTATGATGGATTTCGACCATCTGAGTTCGTTTAGAACTCGAAAACTAATTTATAAAGTTTTAGCACTATTTTTTGTCATTTAGTTTATTTTGAATTCTTTTTTAGTTTAGTTTGTTTAAACTAGGTTTTCATTCATTTTAGTCATATTAAACTAGGTTTTCACGTAAAACAGTGTTTGGTGAAATCTGAGGGACAAGAGCGAATTTAAATCAACAGAGCAGAATATATTATTTTTGGCTGCAGAATCGGTCATCTTCAGTTAATAGTTAATTCAAAACTACAGGTATTTTACTGGGATTTGGATCTCCTAATTTATATTTATCTTCTGCATTAGCATATAGAATTTGCTACCCTCTAAATTATGTACTTACGAGTTTGATAATTTGAAGAAAACAGTTTCTGCTGCATGCTTGCAAGTTGCAATATCTTTTAAATCATATATGTTGGTATTCATTCTTGTTTGTTTACGTTAATTGACTTTGCATTGGTTTTATTGATGCAAGGCTGGTTTTTATGGGGAATCCTGGAGGTCCCTTTGCGGCCATTGCAAATATAGGACCCGGTCATGAATATTGGACCGATAGCCAAGAAACCAGTACTATTATTGGTAGTAGAACATTAGACGAATAACATGGACAGGCAAAATACATTTCTATGCACGCGCAAACTTGACAGCTGCTACTATTGACAGTGGAATGAAAACAGGAGCCAATGCTCATCCAATTGTTTAAGAATCAATCCACAATCTTCCAGGCAGTGGCAGGGCGTCAAAACATAATTAACTTGAAAAAAGAAGTCGCAATAGTAAATCCCCTGCTATTATTTTGCTCCAATTGAAATTCAATAAGTGAGCAGAGACAGCTTTTCGCTATTTCGAGTAGTAGTGGATTCATATATGAATAAAGACGCAACAGTTAAGCAAAATAACATTCATTGCATGATCATGGCCGAAGAAGTGATGTTGTTCATCTTCTTGCGTGACGAAGCATAGGCAGTATTAGGAGGCAAGTCCTCTTTATAGCTATACCTCTCCTGCAGAAGCAATGTCGTCTCGTGTGGAGAATGAGCATGATGAGTTGCTTCGTTGTTTTCTTATGTCTTTCTTTTATTTATTTTTTTAAATTACACTTTTTGAGGCATTTGAATTCTGATGTTTCTCATGGACTATTCCACTGGATTTAGTTTATGTGGCTTTGGTAGTTACGATATTGATATATAGAAGAAAACAAAGACGAATTAATAAGAAATAGAAAACTTCTCCACTTTTCTTATACTCGAAAAACAAAGCCAACTTTTTTTGTAGTAACAACTAGTATTGTGGCTCCTTTTATTAGAAAAGCCTGTGCTTACCCGGTCGGAACATAAACTTTGACGACCAGCATATTGAGTGAATTAGGTGTTGGGAATTTACTTAATCATGCGCAGCGAAAAATAAACAATTTCAATTCCCATACAAGGATCTGCTTTGTATTTAAATAGAAATTGTGATAGAAATTATACATTTGATAAATTCTGCAAACTCCTTTGTTTTTTCTTGAACTCTAACGA